>LOEQ01001566.1:399733-415230 GCA_001685075.1 Bramus lutescens
TAAGCTAAGAGAATGTCCAGAGCTGAACTCCATCCCTAGCCCCCCGGCCACACACTTCAGTAAGGGAAATTTCTAATTCCTAGATACAAAGCAATTGTAACTGTAACCTGCTCCGAAAACTTCAGCTCCACAAAGGCTGAAGACATGGTTCAAAGGCTAAGTGCACTGGCTGCTCTTCCAGAGGTTCTGAGTTCAATTTCCATCAACCACATAGTAGTGCACAACCATCCATAATGAGATCTGGTGCCCTCTTCTGGCATGTATGACTATACATGCAGACAGAATACTGAATACATAACAAATTCTTAAAAAAAAAAAAANAAAAAAACCCAGGCCAATACACTATAGCTAACTGTGTTTGTTTCATATTTGCCTTTGTCAACAGTTTTATCAGAACACAGCCATGAAAGTTCTTAGGTGTACTGTGCACAGCTGCTTGAGTAGTCACAATGAAACTCTATCACCTGCAAATCCCCAATACTGACTAGGATTGCTAACATGTGGCTCACACACATTTTGGTTCATTCATTTTGTTCCCAACTGGAATAAGGGATGATGCAGTCAGCTGTTTGGGTTTCATCCTACGGTCCGGCTGACACATAAACTAACCACAAAGAAGCTGGATGGTTCCATGCCAAAGAGACAACAAGAGTGCCCAGAGTCAGCAAGTGCTTGTAAGTTAGGAAATTCTGAGAACACATTGCTGAAAGCACAGTTTCATTCTCCCATCAAGCTAAACCGTGTGTGGCTAAGGTGCAAACAAATGTCCATTTTTAAATAGATCAGAAAGAGAAGGAAAGCAGCCAAGGGCCAAACAATCCACAGACCATATGTACGCTAAGTCCCACCCCTCCCCTGCAGTTCAGGCCCTGCCGTGCCTGCTGATGTTCGCATGCATGGCACATCTGTAAGTCAGCAGTGCTTGACTTCTCAATATGGCCTCTTTCCTGCCTTGTCCCCAGAAAACACACTTGATGTGGGATTTCCCTCTGTATGGTGTGAATATGTTTTGTTGCCATTGGTTAATAAAGAAGCTTCTTTGGTCTATGGCAGGGCAGATTATAGCTAGGCCAGAAAACTAAACTGAATGCAGGGAGAAAGAAGGCAGAGTTATGCAGATGTCATGTAGCTGCCAAAGGAGAAAGATGTCAGAACCTTACTGGTAAGCCAAAGCCTCGTGGTGATACACAGATTAGTAGAAATGGTCTAACTAAGATATAAGAGCTAGCTAGAAATACGCCTGAGCCATTGGTCCAACAGTGTTGTAATTACTACAGTTTTGTGTGATTATCTGGCTCTGGGCGGCCAGGAAACGAAGGCACAGTCTCTGTTCACACACACCGCAGAGCTCTGACCACAGTTCTGCTCCTCGCGGAGCTGGCACCAGCACGCTTAACGACTTAATCTGATGACAGACTGTAATCTGTCAGAAATCTCCTGTTGCTTGCTGAGAAGTGTGAGGCTTACAGAAATACTTTTCCTTTCCCTTTGATGCTTTCATTCATATGCTTTAAGAAAACGGTGTCTTCATGCACGTGGATAAGTAAACGTGGATGTATGCTGCCAAACTAACAGCATATAACAGCATATAACAAGACTTGTTCCCACCAACTATCTACAAAGCCTGAGTTTTGCTGTTAAGAGGCACATGTGCCCGCCAACCATAATAAGCAATGCATAAAACCAATCAGATGGTTAGGATACTCACTTTTGTCTATGCTTCCATGAGAGTCACTTGAGATCTGTGTTCCAATGTGTCTCAACTCTAAAAATACATAGGAGAAGGGCTTCAGATAAGCAGTGCACGCTGAACTGGCTTCAGATAAACACTGCACGCTGAACTCTATAAACACTGCACACTGAACTCTATAAACACTGCACGCTGAACTGGCTTCAGATAAACACTGCACGCTGAACTCTATAAACACTGCACGCTGAACTGGCTTCAGATAAACACTGCACGCTGAACTCTATAAACACTGCATGCTGAACTCTATAAACGCTGCACGCTGAACTCTATAAACACTGCACACTGAACTCTATAAACACTGCACGCTGAACTGGCTCTCTCTCCACATAAGTGCTCATTGAATACTCACCCCTCTCAGTCTGCTGTTTGGAAAATTCTTCAAACCTTTCCTGTGTTGGGGAAAGAAACACCAAGAGTGTTTATGCTGTATAGAAGCAAACATGATGAAGCAAAGGTCAGATGGGTGCAAGGTAGCCTGTGACTACAACCCGGATGCCACAGAAGCACAAGTCAGGGATGCAGAGGATACATCTTTTACCCGGTAGCTGTGTCCACAGAGGCCCTGAATCAGAGATGTAAGGTGTGCATCTTTACCCAGTTCCTATGTCCATGAGTCAGGGATGTAAAGTGTGCATCACTGTACCCAGTACCTGTGTCCATGAGTCAGGGATGTAAGGTGTGCATCACTGTACCCAATACCTGTGTCCATGAGTCAGGGATGTAAGGTGTGCATCACTGTACCCAGTACCTGTGTCCATGAGTCAGGGATGTAAGGTGTGCATCATTGTACCCAGTACCTGTGTCTTCTTAAATTCCTTTTCAAGTATTTTCTTTTCAGTTCTTAATTGCTTGAAGTCCTGAGTTTGCTTGACAGCAGCCTCTATGTGTAATAGGTACAGCACAGCAACAGAAAAAGCAGAGTTAGTGATCCGATCCTGGGTGAGCCAGTACCAGCTCTTTTGCTTTCCTCAAACTAGACACATGTCACAGACAGGTACACATGTCATGAAGCTACAGAGCTGACTAAGGCTGTGAGGGTCCTTCCCACACCTGACACAGCAACTCCAAACCCTTCCATGCTACACTCTGGTGGGGACAGTGTGCAGACGTCTAAACTGTGGGCACATCATTCATTCCCTTGGGATGGAAAGAACCAGACGATGTTCACCCCAGTAAGAATCTGTGTAGAGCTGACATCTCAGGGAAGCCAAGTCCCACCAGACACCAGTAACATTCTTCTCTCACTGAGTTTGGCTGTGCTCACTTTCAGTATGTCCTATCAATTCCTAGGGAAAATTATGTTTGAGACACTAAAAGTAAAGGCCACATTTGACTTCACAGAAGGTTCTTCTCAAAGTTGCATAACAGTCTCTTAGGCATTCATTCCACTTATCTCCACATACAAGAGAGGACAGGCTGAGAGCACAGCCATGTGCTGAGTGCCTGTCAGTGTTCATGAGATGGATATTATCCAACCATCTGCAGAGTTCATATGTAAACTGAGGACAAGAATACCTCATCATCCTTATTCTAAATGCTCCTGTGCAACTAACTTTGTGCTCCTAAGTTCACAGCTTATGTGGAAACACCTCACTCAGAGGCAGAGCACAGCCACTGTGATGCTGGAGTCCACGGAGCAGACACCTGGACACCATGCTGGGCAGTCAGTGACAACACAGCATTGCCCGTGCCGGATTCCATTCATAAGTAACTGCAAACAAAATGGCCATTCCATGCCTAGCTGACTTTTGAAAGCAGCACTGACTGAAATGTAAGGACAGCACAGATCCCAGTGTGCCCTATCTGTACTCTGCATACTCAGAAACAAGAAGCCCCAAACCCAGGAGGAAGGATCAGCGTGGGGCACTTCATAGAAATCTGTATACGTGTGCATGTGTGTGCGTGTGTGTGAGTGTGGGGGGGGGAGAACTATCGATGTACATCAATTCCTTGACATTATCTTGCCACAGGCTAGAGTCATTTAAAAGGAAGGAATTTCAACTGAGGAAATGCCTCCACAGTTCAGGCTATAGGCAAACCTGTAAGGCATTTTCTTAATTAGCAACTGATGCATGAGGGCCCAGCCTGCTGTGGGCAGTGCCATCCTTGATCTGGTGGTCCTGGGTTCTATAAGAAAGTGGGGGGACCAAGTAAGCCGCCCCCTTCCCAGGCCTCTGCATCAGCTCCTGCCTCCAGGCTCCCGCCTGGCCGCCTCTCAATGGATTCTAATATACAAACCGAGTGCACCCTTCCTCCTCACAATGCGCTGGACATGTTCTTCATCACAGCAATGGAGACACTGACTAAGACAACACCAATGTGGGTGCCTGTTCTAGTAACCACCAATTTCAACTGGGAATAAAAGGAACAGAAATACAAAATCCACCTTCCCGCATTGAACCACTGCACTTCCTTCCATGCTGCCTGTTTACAGCAAGGGGGACAGAGAAAGGAGTCGCTGTGAGCAGCAGCACAGGCATCTCCACACGCCGAGCCAACAGCTGAGTGAGTGGCACACCCACTGACACTCCCAGCTCACACTTACCAGGGTCTCTACAAGGCATGGCTCTGGCCAGCAAACATCAGGTGCACTTACCTTCCAGCTTCTTCACCTTAGCTTCTAGCTTCTTCTTCCTAATAATAAAACCTCATCAGTTAGACAGCAAATGAAATTACAGCTCATCACACATGGCGTATACATAGCCAATATCACATGTCAACCACATTAAACCGTGTTACCAGCGACTGGGCTCGTGGTAGAAGGCGCCCGGGAAAGAGCACCACTTACTGCACAGCGCTTCTAAAACGGGCTTTAGAGCCTGGCTAGTGTTGGAGAAACACAAAAAGGGCCTATGAGTCTGTGCCACAAACACATGTGACGCCCCTCCTTCAGCAGTGAGTGTCACCTGTGGGCTGTGTCCAGATGACCTCCCACCTGTCCTGCACTTAAGCCACCAGCACTCTGAGGAGCGTGCACAGTGAGCAAGGGAGGCAGCAGGTGGAGGCTTGCAAAGATGGATTTCTGAGAGATAGAAGGCAGCAAGCTCGGAACGGTCTCTGACACACTGCCACGTCAGTCCCAGCAACCAGTGGCTAACGCTGCTCCACACTCCTCAGTGTCTCTGAGGGGTGAGGCCCAGGTCCCATTTCACTAATGGTAACAAAGGCCCTTTGACAGTGAGAGACTAACAGGCGACGCCTGTAAAGGACTGGTACAAAGACAGGAGGCTCATGACTATATCTGGACACATAGGCACAGGGGCAGTTCACGTGTGTTCAATACCTCTCTGTGCATCCCTTCAGCACCAGATGGCCTTAGTCACAATGGTGCTGACCCCTGTATAACAGTGAAAACTGAGGCTGAGAGACTAGTCCAAGTTTGCACAGCTAATTACAACAATGAACAGAAAGAGGAAGAAAGAAAACACTATTATTCACAAATATTCCAGTCTCAAAGACGAAAGGCCCGTGTCACAGTAAAGCACTTACTGGGCGTCGGTTCTCAAGCATTCTTCCTTCACACGAGCATATTCCTGGTGAGTGTCTTGATACAGCTTCAGAGAACTCTAACAACGACACAGGAAACATAAATATAGCCCCAAAAGCCACTGACTGCCACTGACCATGGTCCTCACTCATTTTATAAAAAGCTCAATTCTCATCTAGTAGCACAAGACCAACCCTGTGCACAGCCAGAATTGTCAGCAAGGCCCAGAAGTCACTCAGCATCTCTACAAGTAGGGTAGGTCCCCAACAGACAGCTGATAGTAGAGCCAAGCAAATCTACACAATTCCAATCTGCACACCACACTGCTGGCCTAAACACCACACAGCTAATATGTTCATGTCAACAATTACAGTAACAGGATCTAAGCTGGCATAAGGCTCAATAAATGTTATGTTATTACTGTCAGGAAAAGGAAACAAGTTGCTGATCAGTATTAACTGGGAAATCGCATGAACACCGTATCTTCTGCCATTATGACCCACCCTTTGGGCTGGGAAGACACTGTGTCCATGATGCAGTCTGTACCCGGCATTTCTCTGACCTAAGAGCTCTGAGAGATGAGCTTCATTGAGCCCTCTTCACCAAGGACTTGACAGGATGGCATAATCCTGCAAAACATGGTTACTCAGTGACTAAGAGGGTCTATACTGAGGCCTGACTCCAAGGTTCACACTGCCTTGGGCGTATACTATGGACATTATATAACCGCGTGTGTATACACATACATATACATATATACATACATATATACACACATATACACATACATACACACACACACACGACTGGACACTGGCTGTTTAACTTTCACCACAGTTAAACCATAAAGAACTCTCAGAGAAACAGGAACACTGACATTTACAATCATATAGTACATGGAAAATTATATGACATATAGTGATGTGACAGCTACATATCACTAAAACCATAGCATGAGGCAGATGGATAATGGACAGTAGCAATCTTCTCTGGAAAGAGGCAGAAAGGACACAGGATGGATAAGCCAGAAAACTCCACCTCCTCTCAGGCCAGCCACCTAGCTATCTGCCTATGAACTCCATGGACCCACTCCTAGGGTTCCTATTAAAGATACACCAAACGTCACACAGGAAAGCATTTATAGCAGCTTGAGCAGATTGCTACATAGGGCTTGACCTGGAAAAGACAGCCCATGAGGGATGAGGGGTCAAAATATCAGTTTCCTAGGAAGCATCATCTCCCTCAAGGAAACGACCACTCACCTGTAAGAACTTGAGATACATGAATGAAAGTGGCTCTCTGTGGACCTCACAGCCCCAAGAAACCACAGGGACCAATAAGCACAGTTACTAAGCCCCAAACCAATCTGTCAAGAGCATTCATACTTACTGGCTCAAGATTCAAGAGAGGTCCTCAAAGGACATTTGAACTCTGCCAGAGCAGAGGCCCTGAGAGCTGAGCTGAAGCTAGATCCGTACTAAGGACATCCAATTCTCCACACACTGCCACACAAGGATTCTCCTACCACTCCTCTGATGTCTACATGTTAGTCCCCACTGAAGTCAAGACAAGTTTTAAATAACTATTATTACAGGGAACACAAAACCACAAGCGCTCGCACATAAGCCTCTCCACACTTCTGCACCAGCCAGAGCAGGGTTTCCTCCGGTGCTTACGTCCTTTGCTACCATGGAAACATTCCCGAGTCCCACTTGGCAAGTGCACAAGCTCATGCTCACTGGCAGTGACCCCCCCACCCACCCCCACCCTGGAAAGTGGTTCTCCGTACCTTTTTCTCCTCCAGCTCTGCTCTCAGGGACCCCAGTTCCTCTTGGCATTTCTGCAGGGGGGAGATTTTCTGAAGCATCTGCTCCACCTGGTGATGCAGCATAGTGTTCTCCCTGAAAGTGGACAAGGCATCAGCATCACTGAGCAGAAACAGCTGGAGTGCGCTATTAAACCATAAACAAATGTTCCTGTTCACACTAACAACCTGAATCCTTTTTATCTTTTAGGCATAACAAACTTTTATTAATGAAACTGTACCAAAAAGCAACATGAGAAACTAGTCCAACAGACTTCAGTACCCAGAGACGCTGTCTGAAGACAGTCTGTCAAACATCTGGCACAGCTGATCTTCATCTCCCTGGCATGTGTTCCAATTAAGTGATATAGTGATGCAATATCTGATTTATAACCTCATATTGACTTTTAAGTGATGACTGTAATCTAAATGCAATTGTAATGTAAACTAATATAAATGCAGCCTGATTTATAACGTCATGCTGACTTCTAAGTGATAACTGTAGTCAGAGCATAAAACATCATTACAATTTTAGTGGCTTTATTTTGTTATAAACAACACAAGATAAATGGCATTGAACAGTGTAACTGTATGGGCAACAGAAGAACATCAGCTTCAGCTCACAGTGTGGTCAACAGTCACTGAAGCAAACCATA
The DNA here is from genome assembly GCA_001685075.1 of Bramus lutescens. Lineage (NCBI taxonomy): Eukaryota > Metazoa > Chordata > Mammalia > Rodentia > Cricetidae > Bramus > Bramus lutescens. The sequence continues at coordinate 407,431 of LOEQ01001566.1, forward strand.
GGGTTCCATGGGAAGCCTAAACAATAGATACATTTGAGGGATTTGATAAAACAATGCAAATCTGCTTGTAAGGGGAGCATTCAAAGCAGTTTTTCCGAGGCAGGTCTCCTAGGCTCTGGCCCGCCACAGATGCACCTCTACCCCAGAATTCACAGGTGTTGTCAACAGCTACGGAGACAGGCAGCTCACCTTCTTGCAAACTGCAGTTGTAAAACTTGTTAAAGAAAACGTGAACCTTTATGTTCCGCTATTTATCTGAAGATAAATTCTGTCCTACAATAATCTACTAATCAAGTGATTAGAACTACAAGAATTAAGACTGATATAACAGAGGGAAAATGCTTATAATTACAACAGAACCCCCAAACTCTCCTTTATTTCCCAGACAGTTCAGCAGACAAAAGTTGGGCATCCCAGAGTCACGTGGAACTACACTTCTTCTCAAGGTCAGGAAGTGCACACCACTTCTCCTCAGCCCCGCAGTGGCAATAACCTCCTGAGGACACATTCCTATCCTCAGAAGAGGGGCTACAAGTGAATAAAACCCAAACACTGGCACCCCAGCAGGATGGCTACACTTCTGAGCTGTAACAAATGGATATTTGAGGATAATGCCAAGGGTAAATTAGCTTCTAGAGCTGAAGCCAAATCTCTGCAACTCAAAATAATAACCGCATGCTTCGCCTACTTAAAGGAGCTGCTGGAGATGGCTCAGAGTGACAAGAATAAGCTCACTGCCCTTTCAGATTTCCAGCCCAGATCCCAGCACCTACAGCAGGGGGCCAGCATAGGAGCTGCACTCATGTGCACATGCCCACACAGAGACACATAATTAATCATTTTTAACAAAATACTTTATTTCTACTTAAATTTTGATAGGAAACTTTTAGAAAATTGACCACTTACTTTCTCATGAAATTACAAATGTAGTCACCAAAGTTTACTACACTTCTCTGAAGTGCTGTGAGAATCCCTGCTTCTACCCTGAGCCTCCTGGCTGTACTATTCACCATTAGCAGCTGTAACAACCATTTCTGGAGAGTACCCCTATTCAACCAGAGACGCTGTTCCTACAGTCCTGTTGTACCTTACACCTCAGCAGAAAATCGCCTGCGGGGATTCTTAGTGACTTTTATTTCAATGGGAAATTCAGGCTCTAACATCACTCAGACACAAGCTTTACAATGAAAGCTCAAATAATCTATGATCCCACAAGATCAGATGCCACCACCAACAAAATGGCCTCATCGTACTGCAGAGACCATGGGCTCGACCTCTGCAAGAACTGGATCTTCCCCAGTACTGAAAAAGAACCCAGCTCTCCGCCAAGCTCCACGGGTCTATGCATGCTGATTTGGGGGTGGGGGGGTGCTATGTTCCTTAGAGAGAGACTGAACCCCAGGAAGGTGTCACTAGAAGATGTGGCAGGGTCTGCCTTCTCTTGCTGCTAAAACCATCCAACAGTGTTAACTACGATAAGGTGCTGCTCAGCCCTTGCTGAGCCAATGGTGTTATTTAAGGTGAGCACTGTCTTACACATAGAAAACTGCAACAGAAACAAGAGAGATGCTAGGCTGCCTTCTGTTAGTATCCCCAGTACACACCCATTGCTACTGCACCAAAAGGCCTGTTGTTGGCTGTGCTTATGAGAAGGGCTTCCATAAAGACAACAGATATTGCCTTTTAAAACATAATTACTAAAAAGGAGGGTCCTCCTATCTTTTCAGCTATTATACATAAATCAGTGCTGATATCCAAAAGAAAAACAAGTGAAGGATATCATCGCATTTCTTCTGATATTCCGTCAGCAGGTTACTGCAAAAGAGAAAAGAGAGGTTAGGCTCCTGTGTCACTGAGCAAGTACAGCACAGAAAACCATGTGCAGATTGCTCTAGATGGCCCTTTCTCCTTTGGTCCCCAGAAACAAAACATGCTAGGCTGCCATCACCTTAATCCCTCAATGCACTACACAAGCTTTATGAGCTTTTAATCTGAAACATGACATTATCAAGGAATATTAAAAATAATTAAATCTCATTATGCAGCATACAATAGTGTGACCCAGAATATAGAATAGTTTCAGAGAGAAAACAGCTTTTAAAATCTAATTTGGCAAAGATCATTTTCTACTAAAAGCCTGTGAGCCACTGAACAAGCATTCAGTAGTTCTATCCAGCACCACTGGGTCCACTGAAGGTTCCAACCACCACCCTCGTCAGCCAGCTGGCCTTCCAACATGCAGATATACTTACTCTGTATTTATGATCTTTTGTTTCAAGGCAATTAATGCTTCGACATATTCATTTAAGTTCTGGAAGAAAAACGTTACAGTCAGCTATTTCTGTTCCCATGGCATTTCACCACATGGAACTGTCCTACAGTGTAGACATAAGCAGGTGGTTCACAAAAAGACATGAACAGAAACGGGCAGGTCCCCTCGTGCACTGCAGGACTCCTCCGCAGCCCTGGCTCCCCGCCCTCCATGCCGTGCCCCTTCGCACGGAGGGCAGAGGGCAGTAACAAGTACTGACTGCCTACTACTTAGCAGAAACATAGAAACAGCAAAGTGACAAAAATTGAGACAACCTGACAGAGATTACAAACATTACAGTGGGATCAAGATTAAGTTAGTAACTTCGTGAGGCTCTGCATTTTACTGCAGGGACCAATCCCAAGCTGGTTCCCAGTCCTGTTAGGAAACTGAAGATCAAAGCATTATCTTTTACACTGTTAAACACAATTTGTTTAGATGTTCCCAACAACTAAAACACAGGTTGTTTTCTTTTCTTAGCCTACTTCTTTAGATGTCAATTTTTCCAATCAGTAAAAAATTTCAAGAATAACAGCATTGTGTTAAATACACCACAGTATCTTTTTAGCATCTAATACTGACAGGTTCACACCAGGAAGTATACCCAACTCTCCTGTCTCAACAGTCAGTCTCTCCAGAGGATTTGGAGAGGACAGTAATATTTCCACTCAGGGTGTCTATATCATTTTTGTCGCTACATGTACATAGCAGATAAAACAGATAAAAACCTAGGCTATACTGTGGGACAATGTTCTTGTACCCTGTGAAGATTTGTCACTTATACTGGTTTAATAAAATGCTGATGGGCCAGTAGTCAAGCAGGAAACACAGGCAGGGCTACCAGAATAAGAGAATTCTGGGAAGAGGAAAGACTCAGTCTGCAGTTGTCACCCAGATGCAGAGGAAGTAAGATGAGAATGCCTCGCTAAGGAAAGGTACCAAGCCACGTGGCTAACACAGACAAGAGATATGGGTTAAGATGCAAGAGCTAGAAGTCTGGGCTAATAGGCCAACCAGTTTAAAATTAATGTAAGCCTCTGTGTGTTTCTTTGGGACTGAACTTCTGTGGGACTGGGCAGAACAGAAACCTCAGTCAACAAGGTAAGAACCAATAAAGTGAAAGATTCAGGTCCTCTGCATTCTCCATACAACTTAGCTTTTTGTTGCCTTCTCCAGGGGCTCAATGTCCCAATTCTCTTCTGAAGGGCACTTGGTCCTGCTCAGTCATTCCTAAGAGCAAGCAATGGACGTCCTTGCTTTGCCACAGCTGTGATCTTGGATAGTCTTACCACGTATATCTATTAGCATTTATTAATTTATTTGTGCGTTTTGTCCACGTGTGTGTGGACGGTGCCTGTGGCATGTGTGTGGAGGTCAGAGGATAGTTTTGTGGAGTTGGCTCAGTGAATGGAACCCAGATTGCTAGGACTGTGTACAAAGCACCATTCCTAGGAGTAATCTCCCCAGCCCCTCCCTACCCCTCATCATTGATGAGAGGTCTTCTCAGTTACTTTTGGGCATTCTTTCTTTTTTGTTAACAGTCTGACACTTGATTGGTGCTGCCAATGCATTGTAAGCTACAGTATTTGACAGACAGTAGCATCTCATCACATGTGCACATATGCATGCTTGCTAAATAACCATTCAAGGACTCTCACAAGGCAACTGGAAATGTCTAAATACTGACTCAACTGAGTATGTCTGAGTATATGCTAAGGCTTGTTTCCAGAAACAAACTTAGCAGGGTCATGTTTTCCTAGACCCAAGTGAGTTCCTATCACCTGCAGGAATGCATCTTTGTTGCTGCTCTGACATTCCTCAAGCGGCTCTTACAGAGGTGAAGGAATATGACCAAATTGTATTTGTTGACTGCAACAAACATGTTCATTTTACAATGCCACTTACAAATACAATGCCCTTGTCTTCCTGAAGTGATGCAGAGCAGGTGTGGTCACAGGCACCTGTCTTCAATCAGAACAAGTTCCATTCAGCCTCCTTCTGTCATGTACTGAGACTTCCACCTGTGCTAAAAGTGCCCCTCCTGAGATACACTTAGCATTTATTTAAATATGTGGGTTCCTCCTATTGTCCGTAGTGGATTTCAACAATCCACTTCTAGGCTGAAGGAGCTTTAATTCCAGATGAAGACATCTGTAAACCACGACAACTCTATTTGAAGGCCATCCCACTTCAGCTTCTCAGTCACTGTCCACTTTAAGTGGTGCTGTTTTCCACACTGTGTCCAGCAGCCCTAACAATGGCAAGAATGACTCCAAAACCCACCACTCTTTTCCATGAGGCCCACGTGAGCCGTGAAGAGCAGTCTGCTTAGTGTCTGTGGCTGAAGCACTGTCCTCTCCTCAATGGTGCGAAGTTCTGGGCTAACCTCCCCACTACTACCAGACCTTAGAACAGCCCTGCCTAGAAACCGCTCTGCAGCGTGATCAGGTTAAGACAGTAAGAAACCACAGTGAGTGCTAACCCAGACTCACAGGGTCAGGGAGGAGGAGGAGCCCATGCTTGCATGCTTTGTTGGAAGCACCTGGAACCATGTGGAAACCACTGTCTCTACGAAGAGCACAAACCAACAAGGTTGAAAGACACACAGAAACAAGATGGCAGCATGCAAGCTGTGCATCAGCTCAGAGTCGGAGTGAGACAGGACAAGGAAGCAGCCGTCCAGGCGGACTGCACAGCCTCAGCGGGCTGCTCTGAGTCTCTCCTGTAGGTGAAGGAGAATGCAGTTCAAGCAAGAGCCGGATGCAGCCCTTCTGTCTAGCCAGGGGCCCAGCCCTAGTCTTCCACTCTGAGGGAAAGTGCTCCTCTGCCACCCAACAGGAAACCTGTCTTCTCAAGGTGTCTACTGGACACACACATGTGACCACTGCTGACCCAGGAAGTCCAAAGATGGGGTTAGGAAATCTGAGCTATCGTGTGTCAACCCAGACCTGTCTTCCCAGGAAAATGGAGGTGAGATCCAAGTGCTGGTGCTGGCTCTCCTTCCTGAAGCAGTACATGATTGACCATATCACCACACACCAACCCAGACGGTCCTGCAGACTCAATCTGCAGCCAGTATAACGCACCCCACCTCCAGGCTCTTAAGGAAGCACCCAAGATTTCCAATCCTAAGCCACAATAATTAGAAAAAGGGAGACCAAAGCCAGACCTGAAGAAAACAAAGTGGACAAGAAAACCTCAACAGCACTGCCACATTGACACAAATGACGGCAAAGTGGAGAAGCCACGTGACAGTCAAAGGGACAAGAGCACTCAGAAAACCAGGCACTAGGACACCTAAACCAGAAAAGAACAGCCTGTGCTGGTGAGGATGTAGGAAACTCGTCCCCATCACAGCCGACAGGGCATGAAGCTGTTACCACAGGACTAAGCACCACACTCCTGGGCACACACTCAGAACAGGAAACAAACGTCATGGCAAGTCCATAGCAGCACTGCTCACACTAGGACCAGAAACGTGAGCTTAAGGCCCTTTCAAAGGGTGGGTGATTGAACCACCCAATGCTGACAATGAAGAGCTCTCAGCGACACAACTACCACACGAGTGAACCCTGAGAACTTTGCATTAGGTGCAACAGCCACAGGAGACTGCGCACGCTAACCCCAGTCATGTAAACTGTACATGATAAGCAAACCCGTAGACGAGGCCTTCGCAGGAAGTGCAGGGCAGAGGGTGGGAAAGATGGCTGGCTGAGAGAGGCTTCTCTGAGGGCAGGTAGAAATGTTTCAGGAGGCTGTCGGTAATCACCCAACTGCTAGATGTGTACACCATTGACTAACTGTACACATCAAGAGGATACATTTTACACTGTTTAAGTTACAGCTAAATTACAACCAGGGGAGCATAATTACAGACTCAAAAGTTCCAACTACAGAACTCAATGAAAGGTCCCAGAAAAAGCAAAAACAGAGATGGGAGAAAGAAAAAGACACCCAATTTTGGCGGCAGAGGAAACGGTCCCATAGGCCCAGAGATAAACTTTCTGAACAAAACACATGGAAAAGATAGAAAGACACGGGAGAGTTTCAAGACTTGGGCCCCTTCCCCAGTTTCCCATTATGCAATGAAGGTGCTCCTCCAAAGTCCAGCAGAAAGCCAGTGGATCCCAATAGGACGCCACCCTTGAAACAGAATTAGGATTTCACAGTAGTGGAGACAGGGCAAAGACCTGATAGGGCCTTACTAGAGGCCAGGACCCTACAAGGGAGACTTCCCATTTTGGAAAGAGAACTCAAACTTCTGCCTAAGAAATATTTTCAAATCTGCCAAGTCTCCACAAGCTTCTGCCCTAAGACAGCAGTGCTAGAGGTTGAGAAGATGTGAGCAGGCTCTGCTAAGGGCATGGCGTAAGCCAGAGTGAGGGCGGTGGAGCACAGAAGTGGAGGAGGAAGCAGGAAATCAGCAGAAGAGGCGGCGGTAGACTCTGGAGGGATGGACACAGTAAAGGTCAGTTTCTCAGACAGTGAACCGCAGAGCAGCCCAGGCTGCTCTGAAAGCTGTAGCTCCTGCTTTGGACTTGGGAATGCTGGGATTGCAGGTATGTGCCACCATGCCAGGCTGCACTGAAGGGTGCTCAGGCAAAGCTGGCAATAGGAAATGGCATCCTCGATTCTTTCTGAAACTGGAATGGTTCTCTCTCCTTTCCTCATTTTCCTCGAGCTCTTTGTTACTCCATCTGGAACCTTCCCTGCTTTGCTTCCAGATGCTACACTGTGATGTCAAGTACTGTGCCTGAGACAGCAGACAAACTTTATTTAGCTCCACATCATTTGAGTCTGCCCGATTGATTCTCACCCCCTCTCTGAGTAGTGGGGCAGTTTCTTCCCCTCTACCTGCCTCAGTTCTAGGCTTCCGGTAGGGGCACTGAAGAGCCTAACTTAGTAAAACAGATGTCACCAGGATCAGGCACGTTAAGTGTTCAGTCCACTGCAATCTCCAGCATACAGTAAATATTCACATTTAGGATGTAAAGTTGTTAGAGAATTATTGTTGTTATTAATCTTCAAGGTCAACTTGATTATATTTGAATTAGCTAGGAGATGCACCGCTGAGCGTCTGTGAGGGAATCTCCAGAGAGGTTTAACCACAGGCAGAAGGCCTGTTCTGAATGTGGGTAACACTATGCCAGGGCTGAAGTCCCACACTAAATGAAAAGGATCAAGCATGCTGAGCTCCTGCACTCACCTCCCAGCCTCCTCACTGCTGGTGCAGCGTGAGCACGCACCTCATACCCTCATACTGTTGCCACGCATTCCCCGTGGACTGGATGCTCTCAAACACGAGCAAAAACAAGTGCTCCTTAAACTTTTTGCTAAGTGTTTTATCTCAATAACAAGAAAAACTATTCTGATAGGAGTAAGATGGTATCTCAACGTTGTTTTGATTTGCATTTCATTGAGCCTATAATTCATGATCCTAGAGAAGCTAAATAGGAAGGTGAACCCAAAGAAAAACACGTAGTTATCCT
>LOEQ01001566.1:466280-480455 GCA_001685075.1 Bramus lutescens
ACACCTCCACCAGCTTGTAGGCAAGTGTGTGTGGGCGCTTTCTGGATTCATGGTTGATGTGAGAGTGCATAGCCCACCGTGGGCAGTGGTGCCCCTGGGCAGGTCATTCTGGGATGTATGAGAAAACAAGCTGTGCAAGCCAGTAAACAGCGTTCCTCCATGGTTCCTGCCTCTGCTTGACTTCCTTCTCTGACTTCCCTCAGTGATGGGCCGCAATCAGGATGTGTAAGTCAATTAAACTCTTTCCTCCCCAAGTTGCTGCTGGATAGTCCTTTAACACAGTAAAGGAAGCAAGCTGGGCCATGAAGAGAAGAGGCTGCCTTTGCTAAGGTGACATGGTTTTCCCTCACTGTCCCCAGGACATTTCTTTTCAGGCTGGCTTGCCGATCACTCCCACTTGCTCCTGAACCTCTTAGCCTAAGGAACCCATGATCCATTCTCTTGGATACGCGTGTCTCTATGAGAAAGTAAATGAAAGATCTTTTTCTCCAAGAGACTACCAGAAGCCAAAGGTAGTGCGGTGGATACTTTTGTAATTCCTTTATTGACCTCGATGATAAATTACATTTTTCCAGTTGTCAGAGAAGCTTAATCTTGAGGGCTAGAGGCTTTCTGGTATTAATGACTACTGGATTCGGTGGGTTCTTTAAAATTCCACAGTGGTGTGGAGACATTCTTTGTCTCCCCAGAGATCCGTCTCGGTAGCCTTCACTCTTAACCAAGACCCTAAAACAATATTTTCAGTTTCAGAGTCCATTCCTTATCAGCATACACTTGACGTTCTGAACACATTTGGCCCAAATTTACATAAAATTTAGGCTTAAATGATGAATGATCTTCACGTTGTCCCCAAAACTGATGAGTTTGCCATATACGCTGTGCCCACCTGCCCCCACTCTCTATGTTGGTGAGGCCCCAGCTAGGCACACTGTGTGACATCTTTGAAATAAGGAATTACAAGAACATTTGGAGGAGGCAGGTAGGTCCTGGTGCTCATAGATAAGCACCAGGGGAACCTGGAATGTTAAACACTGGGTTCTTTCTTCAAAGGGAGCGAGGTGTATAACCTGTTTTCCATCCTGGAGGCTGGGAGTGGACATAGTTAATAGCCTAGTGACTTTTGAGCTGTCTGTGCCTGTGCCCAAGGCCACCATGGACCCTCCCCCAGACCCTTATCTTGAACTCATTTTTCTTGAGTCTGTCTTCTTAGTTTGTCTATAAGACCTCTCTTTGTAGAAGTTGCTGCTTGGGCTTTATAACAGCATCTCTGTACTCATGTTGTAAGCTTTGCTGTGCACGTAGGACTGAGTTAATTATCACCAGGAAACGTCTATCCAAATTGTGCTGTGCTTAAATATGCCTAAAGTAAACTACTTAAGTCCAGAGTCTCGAAGTTTGGCCACTACTGGCTTCTGAGACGTGTTTGACCAAACTGCCTTGTTGCTTCTTGCGGACGCCACTCTGCTGGCTGTGGTGGTGGCAGGGACTCCTGCAGATGCTTGTGCAGGCTGTACCTTAGCACACAAAGATAGACCACACCTGGGATTGACTCGTGAAGTCAGGTAAGTACTCAAATGTCAGGATCAAATATGAAAACATCCAGAATAGTCATTCTATAGTATGTGCTGCAGTCATCTTCTGATAATGTTGGAGAATGTAAATTAATACCAAAGTTAATCATTGCATGCCTGGGAGAGCTCTGTCTTGGTATTATAATGTGTCTCAAAGCACAGCATTTCTTTGTTCAAAATGATCAAAAACTATCACCTTGTGAGGACAGTGATTTTCCAAGCTCTCTTTTCTTCTTGGGAATATGGCTGTTTTCTGGGATTCTTCTCCTTAGATCTCTTACACAGACTAGCTTTCCAGGTGGATGAGGTCCTTGGCTACAGGTGAAGTCCCTACTGTAAATAAGCGTGTGTTCTCATGTGTTTCTTTGAAGTCTTGCGTCAGGATCCATTCTCCTGGATCACACTCTGTTGCTTGTATCATTAGGGATGGTTCATCTTGGTTTTAGTTGTGGGATATCTCAAGTCCAAAATGAGTCTCTGATCCATGATCATAGGTTGTTTGTATTTTGAAGACAATTAATGAAAATATTTCACCGCAGTTCCTAAAAAGAATAAATTAATCAATCTTCTATGTTCTCAAAGTGTCTATTTTGGGAATTGTCGAAAAGCTTTCTATTGAGAGATGTTCTCAGGAGGTAACTTTAGGTACTAAAGAGCACATCATTTTTAAGTAAACATCTCAAGTCTGGGACTTAGCAGACCTGTGACTGATAGGACTGTATAGTCTAAGCAGACTAGCTAGGACCAGAAGATCCTTCATTATTTCTGAGAGGACTGTAGAAACACACATATTCACATGCAACTGCTTTATCTCTATGATTCCAATTTCACTGTAGAAGAGTTAATTTATATTAAAAATGCACATCTAATCCAGAGGCTTTACAAGTGATTTATAATTTCTGCTCAGCAATATTTTACTTTCAATTTCTGCTTACTGAGTAATTTAAATGTCTGTAAGTAATCTTCCAGATATTCTGACTATATTAAAATAAACAATTCTGTTAGCCATATCAAGTTTTGTACATCCACCTGCCCATGACTTAATGGTCTTACATTAATAAACCAGGTCTCTCTGAGATGTGGCATGCTATGCAGGGTTCTCAAACCCAATGTAGATCTCCTGAACACCAAACTATTTTCTTTTCTAAGGTCAGGTGAAACCAGATGTCTTTAAGGTTGTGTGACTATAGACCGGTGAGGTGTGAACTAATGAATTTTGGAGATTTTGAAAGGAATATAGAGTGTAAATTGCACAAGGGGCAATTTAGGAATTTGCCTGAAGATACCACCATGCCCTGGGACAGAGTCTTTGCGACAAGTGTGGAAATGGATAGCTGAGTTGGTGGACCTGCCAGAGACACTGGCACTCTGGACTTCAGAATGAGGCAATGGCATGTGATCTTGGCCAGAACCGCTTGTAGCAATTCATTCTACAAGACCACCTCCTAGCTCCAGAGGCCTGTGGTGCACCAAACGAGTAGGGCCTATGGAATAATGGCTCTTTTTCTTTTTTTCCTTTCTTTTAGAAATTGAAAATGTATTTTTTCTGTATGATATGTGATGATAATGAATTTCTCTCCTTCATCTCCTCGATCCTCCCACCTTGCCATCTATCCAGCTCCACATAAAAACAATAAAAAACATAGGAACCAGAATAGAACAAAACAAGCAAACAAAAAAGAATAAACATGAAAAGCACACACACACACACACACACACACACATACACTCACAGAGAGAGAGAGAGAGAGAGAGAGAGATCCATAAAAGCACACAATCACAAACCATAATCTTGAGCAAAAGACCAGTGAGTTTAAAAAATGAGTGGAGAACGTATTGTGAGACAAAACCATCTCAAAAGCACCGCTGAGTTTGCTTCTGCTGGCCTTCTGCTACTGGGCATGGAGGATGCACTTCAGCGTGATTCGTGTGCTCGCTAAGACTCTGCTGGAGAAAACTGATTTTTCCTTTGTGAGTAGCTGTCAATTGGAGACAGCTTCTGTTCGAGACAGGGCCTTGTGTCTACTTCCCCGTCTGGTTTAGACCTCTGTAAGCCCTGTGTATGCTGCCGCCATCTCTGTGAGTTCCTATGTGTATCGCTCTTACTGTGTCTAGAAGGCCTTGTTTCCTTGGCATCCTCAATCCCCATTGGCTCTTATCACCTTAATGCTTCCTCTTCAGCGAAGTTCCTTCCTGAACCCTGAGGAGAGGGATTTGATGGGGATGTCCCATTTAGAACACTGTGTTCCAAGTCTCTCACTCTCTGCTCACAGCCCAGTTACGGGTCTCTGTATTTGTTCCATTCTACCTCATCTGGAAGCTTCTCTGATGAGGGCCGAGTGAGTCACTGATCTATGGGTGCAGCAGAATGTGGTTAGGGTTCCATCTCATAGAGTCATCCTAATTCCAATCAGGTAGTGGTTGCTGACTGCCATAAACTTTGTGCCAGTCTTGTACCGGTATTAGTACAGACAGCAGAGCTGGGTGCTCAGCACACACTGGAGGTAGCCAAGCCATACCTGAGAGGTGCAATGCACACAAAACCCTGCCTAGAAGAGCGGGTCTGCTGTGCTGTAGTGCCTGCCCATCCTCAGGGTGACTTTCTTTCTGCTCCTGGGGTGAAGCCCTTCAGACACCACTGCCCCTTTCTCTCTCCTACCATATCAGCTCTATGGATTTGTTTCCCCTGGAGCAGGAGCCTGAGACCCAGAAGAATACAGTCAAGAAACATGTGGTTTTCAGTTAGATTTTCCCTCCCATTTCCTTCCTCTAAACCTGCCCATATGCCCTTTCTTGCTCTTCGTCAAGTTTGTGGCCTCTTTTTAAATTAATTTTGTTACACATACACACACACACACACACACACACACACACACACACTGGAGAGAGAGAGAGAGAGAGAGAGAGAGAGAGAGAGAGAGAGAACTGGGAGAAGGAAAGGGAGAGTTCACAAAACATTTTGCTTCTCACATAAGTACTAACCAAGACTGACCCTATTTGGCTTCCAAGGTCAGACAAGATTGGGCATCCATGTTTATCTCTTTATGCTTGAGTACCCAGTGGGTTGCCTTTCAGTGTACAGGGACAGATCACAGGTAATATGTGGTAACTGGACATCTCTCAGAAGCCACTGGTGAGTCCATGGGGGTGGTTTTTATGTCTTCATTAAAGAGAACATTTGATGTGATTTGGAGAGCGAGTTGACCTGGCCCACATACCTCTCAAGTGTTTTGGTTTCTAAGGAGATCATGCGGGTGAGTGTTCCCCAGATGAATGACAGGCAGCAAGTTCAATCCATGTGATGTTTCTGAGACTGTGTGTTTCTAAAGCCCATCTACTAGCTACCAGTAATGCTTAGACTTTAAAAACATCATCCTATAGGCCAAGAGCATAAACTAAACCAGTTTCAGTGTACAGAAGCAGCCAGTGAAGAAGTTGTGTCAAAACAACAATCAGCAGGGGTCCTCACCCACTGCCAGACAGCATGTACTTCTGAGCTGGGCTTTGTAGCCCTAGGATGGTGGGTGATAAAGTCTAATGGGCCCCTCCTGTGTCCCAGCCACGGCCAGGAGCCATCCGTGTGGGCTATTGCCCTACCTCCTCACAGCAACATTTTGGAGACAGCTCTGCGATTGTGCCCACTTCATGGAGTGGCTCCACGTGACTCCTCATCCATCTCTTCCCAGCTGTGCCCTCTTACTGGAGAGGGAAGACTTCACAGGCTGTATACCAGGTGGACTCCTCCCCTCCCCTCTCCTCCCCTCCCCTCTCCTCCCCTCTCCTCCCTTCCTCTCCTTTCCCCATCTCTCAATCTCTCTCCCGCACTCTCAACTAAGCACCAACTATCTATCATCTATTTATCATCTACTATCTTGTTATTTTCTATCTGCCATCTATCTATTGATTAATCTATTATCTATTTCTCTCTCTCTATCCATCTATCATGATCCATCATCAATTCATCTACTCACCATCTAGGTATCCATTTACATATTATAATCACCTATTTATCTATCATCTAGCAACCTACTTTGTCTATTTATTCTCTATTATCTCTATGTCTCCCTATTATCTATCTACCATCTCTCTACTGGTTGACCTATCTACTTATGTACCATCTATCAGAATCATCTCCCTAGCTTTTCATCTGTTACCTATCTATCCATTTGTTTACTCAGTGTTACAGTCCCCGGGGGCGGTGGGGGGCAAACATTTGCTTTCCAGGCAGATGCCCCTGGGCTCTAGAAAGAGAATGTCCACTGTAGCAATGCCACAAGAAGTAGAGAAGAAAGACAACCAAGCATCCTTGGTGGACTCTGTTCTCCAGACAAGCACACAGACACTGTCGACACTGTTCCACAGGGTGAAAGAAGCCGGGGCATTCATGGCCCAGATGGATACTGAGTCTATAAATATCAAACCGGTCAGCACAGCCATTTGTCACTCATCTGGACCATCACCAAAGCTTGTCGCTAGGATTTCAGCGAGCAGAGCCTGAGAAAGTCTATGCTTTGTGAGAATCTGCACAGGGGCACAAACAGAGACAAGCAAGACTCTACCATGAAGGCACTCGCTGGCTTCCTCGACAGCAGTGTGTACAGTACTCCCCCTGGAAACGCCGAAGACAGCCTTAAAATAAAGCTTGGGAACCCTAAGGACTTCTGTCCTGTGCTGTGCTGAGGGAGCCCGGGACTTGCCCTCAACTGCTGCACCCGGTAATTTCCATGTCCCCTCCTCAAAATCATCCCCTGCTCCTCTTGCTGTCACCTCAAATTCTAGGGTTTTCTAATCTCCAGGTGCCCTGGGACTGCAGTGAAGCCTCCAGGTTTCAGCCCTTGCCCCACTATCTGGATGTGTAAGCATGCAATAACAATTAAAGGAAAAAGAGGACATGAATTTGAAAGAGAGCAAGGAGGGTTATATATATGGGAGGAAAGGGAAGAGGGGAATATAATTATAATCTCAAAATTATATGTATATGCATATATTATATGTTTCTACATGCATGAACACAATCTGCTCAGTCTACATGATATTGCTTGTACATATGTTTACAAGGGCTGACCGGTTGGTGTGCTCTTCCCTAGGAAAGGCTGTTTCTCCTGCTCTAGGCATTCCTCCATTGCCTGTACTTCTTCTTCCAGGGCTGAGGCCTGATGGGCTCTCCCCATCCACTTTGCCATGTCTGTTGTTGTCTTTGTTCAGCTCATATTTAGGCAGTCGTGTCGTGTAGCTTCTGGCGTTCTTAGGAGTCACAATCTCACAGCAAACTCCCCGATCCTCTGGATTGTAGCATCTTCAACTTTTAAGATATGGACTCTGAATAGGTGTTCTAGCAGGCGACACATGTCTAACATAACGGGGCAGAAATATCAGCAATAGAAAAATGCAAAATCTATGCCTAGGAAACTCAGTACAGGCTCTGACAGGACAAAATGTCACCATTCGGCAAGACAGATCCTGGGAACACTGGGCATGAATGAAGACAGCCCTTCACAAAGAAGATTAACTTAATGTCATAGGAAGATATACTAACTTTATAGCCGTGCATGCCTCATGCCTGAGCTTCAAAATGCATAAAGAAAAAATGGCTATCCAATAGGCAGACATGCATGCTACAGGCCACAACTGTGTGAGGAGACTGGAGGGTAACTTACATGCTAAAATTGTTAACAGAGGTCTCTGCTTCAGAAGACATCTGTGGAATAAGCTGCTTCTGAGGCAGAGGCCTTCAAAGCAGAGAGAGCTGTGCTGGAATTGTGCCCTAGGGCTGAGGTCCCAGTTAAGATTTCTCTTGAATGGGAGTATGCCATGAGTCACATTCCGGATTGCCTGGTCAAAAGTGTAGACTGAGCAGATCCCTGAGTCATGGCTGCAGGGGTGGGTCAGAACTGGAACAGGTCCTCAGTGAAGCTCAGTTGCTACTGTGACCTGTGACCTCTCATCTATACCAACTTGAATTTTGAGCCCTCAGGTCATATACCTGTCATGACTCCATTAAGCTGATGCAGAGGCTAGTATAACCCCGCCCCCTCTTTTCACTCAATGACAGATCAATGCTTGCAATCTGTCTGCAGCTTCAAATCTTTCTTCCTGAGGTTGAAAAGATAGAGGTAGCTGACTAGGGGCCGCTTCTGGCTCCTAGAACAGTAGGTAGATAAAAGTCTCACCCTGAATATTTGTGCATCATCCTCTTGAAGTCACTTCAGGAGAGGCCACTGCTGGATACTGGTCACAGGAGGTGGAAGTTAGCCCCTTTGTGCTCAGCCTGCCCAGGTGCAGCCTTGGAAACACAAAAGGTCAACAGGAGTGCTGACTAGTCCTGCCCAAACACTTGGTGAAAACTTTGAGGGTGCATTCGTGTGCAATTTTGCTATGGAAATAGCCCCACAAGATGAGATGGAAACAGATCTGGGAAAGGGAAGGAAGCCTGGTGATGTGAGCTGCTTCATGGTAGGGGATGCAATCATCTCTCAAGGGCACTAAGCTCCTTTCATCCACCCTGCAGAGAGAGGAGCTTTGGTGGTTACCTCCAGAGGTCTCTTGCAGGAGACAGCTGCAATTCCTGCATTCCAGGCCGTAGAATGAGGAAATGGGAATGCCGGATTCCTTTGGCAACTGCTATCTATCTTTCCTCCTGCTCAGTGGCTCATGAGCCACTTTATGTAGACAAAAGGATCCACGGATGGCTTTCTTAGGGTCTTTGTTGTCTAGGTTCTCTGGGGTTGTGAATTGTAGGCTGTTTTCTTCTTTGATTTATGTCTAAAAGTCACTTATGAGTGAGTACATAGGATATTCATACTTGCCAATTCTCTTCCACTCTGCACTTAAATCTTACTGGTTCCTGCAGGTGCTCGAAAGTGAGACTCTGCTCAGGGTCTCCAAAATGGCCATCCTCGTGATAAAGGAGCCAGGATACTGTCAGGATTTACAGATCATTCTTGTGGGGACCGCCGATCACTTACTGATCTTTGGTGATCTACCGATGACCATTAAACTTGGTGCGGGATAGCTGAGTAAATAAATGTTTATTGTCTTTAGCTTGGCACAAACCTTATCTGTGCTTATCTAGGAGTCAAACTTTACCAAAAGGGGAGGCTCTTGAATCTGGAAGAGATATTGGGGAGCATCTAAGGCCCTGAATTTCCTGTTAATTGAACTGGTGGTAATGGGATGCAGCTGAAATTCTGAGTCTGAGGCTCTCTGCTTGCAGCCTTCTCTTTTACTACATCACGGAAGACAGTGAGTGCATGCCTTCCCAGAACTAACCCCCTAAAGCCCGCATCTCCCGGATCCCGAGGACTGACTGGTTATACCTGAAGTGTGTGCAAACAAGGCAGGCTCAATGCCTCGCGGTTGGATGAGGCTGCAATATATGCACATCTGTAGGCGCACCCCTGAATGATCCTGGGGAGGAAACCTCGGCTCTACCCACTTCAGTGAATACCGAGATGGAGCTGAGCCATACAGGATGGCATAACTGGGAGCAGAGATTTTAGAGAAGATACAAGGTAGGGGCTGGCAAGAGAGTCTTGACATTCCCTGGAGACTGCTGTTGGACAGTCAAAAAAATGCCTCAGACTCAGGGAATCACTGATGACCACGGGACATCCGTGTCAAGTCCCTAGCAGCTTTGGCTAAGGCCTTTAGGAAGCTAGAGACACTATCAGAGAATGTCATGTGCACATCGACACTAAAATTAAACCCAGAAGTAGTGCTCATTTGGCCTCTTCCTTCAGCTTCCCTCGCAGACTTTTAGTACAAGTTTTTGTACTTAAAGCTTGATTCTTCTCATGCTCTTGACCTTGGAAGTTACCAGCACACTCCCATGGACAATCAGAGAACCATGCTGCATGACCCCAGATTCAAATCTGAAATAAATCTTTCTTTAATCAAGGTTTGTTGTGGCATCAGCTCCATTCAGGGGGCTGCATGTGTGGTTGTAAAGCTAGGGATGAGCATTCCATCCTTCTGAAGGATCTGTTTCAGGGGATGGAGCCTGTCAAGAAGAAGACGAATGGGAAGTTCGCTCAGACAGGCTTCTGTTTTATTGAATCAATTGCTCGACATTTTAGAGCTTCAGTATAGTGTTCCATAAATTAAGGCAATCCTGTTTCACAAGTTTTGGAGCCCTGTATATAAACCTTGAACATGTTGCTTGTTTCATAGTCCTCTGTTAAAAAAAAAGAGAAACAGTGATTACCCTCTGATAACTTAAGTGCTTCGGATACTAAATCAAAGCAATTGATGTTGTTCAAAGTAGAGGGGAAAATTTGTTTTTCAAGTACTTTTATTCCAAGGGTGTGGCTGTGATACTTTAGACAGATTGAGAACTTTTGGCACTGTCCACTTGTATGTTCTGAAGAAACTTCTTGATAAGTCTCTGTCACTCACAATCTCACCTTTAAATTACTTGATAAGTTTAGGTCCTAGATTTTGTTAAAGTGTGAACAATCTAAATGTACAGTAGCTTCCAGGAAGAGGTTTATCATTTGCATTGTTTTAAATCTATCCAGTGAGTCCTGAGAAAGTTGACAGTGGAGCAGCTGCTGGACGGAGAATGACCAGATGGCGGGGGCAGCAACGAGGAGAAGGGTGTAATCTTTTAATAAATGCGCAAATAAATACACTGTTCTCATCCTATATTATGACTAGAGTTTCTCCACTGCTAGCTGAATGCATCCGAGGCATTATTGATGGAGAGAGAGAAAGTCTCTTCTGTCCCATCGGAAGTACGTTGGTGGAAGAATAGAAAGCTCAGATGGGTGACACGCACTAGGAGCTGCCTTTGGATCCCAGACCCTTGAGGCTTGGCAGCAGGAAAACCGGGCTGAACACTCTCCAGGAATCATGATTAGTAAGGAGGAGCTAGGCCATGGGACAGATGTGATGGGATCTGTAAGAACAGGGCTTTTAGGGATGCCTCCTAGAGAAGAACAATGGCTGGACTTTTCCGGGGCAAGATGTGTGGGCCGGATGAGTTTTTATTTCATTTGTCTTAATTTTCTGATGATGTCAGTGACACTGTGAGTGACAGCTATGAGCCCCAGAGGCCAGCAGTGGGCGTGGTGGGGGAGGACTGTGGAGGAGTCCTGGGGGAACCCACTCTGGCAGCTACACGACTGAGGGAAGAGAAAGGTGGCTGTGTGCATGCTGGGAAACTGAGTCTATAAGAAGAGAGCTGCTGCAGGTTCTAGTGCATGTTCACACCTAACAGGTTCTGGAACACCTTTACACCTGACAGGTTCTGGAACACCTTCACACCTGACAGGTTCTGCTACACCTTCACACCTGACAGGTTCTGGAACACCTTCACACCTGACAGGTTCTGCTACACCTTCACACCTGACAGGTTCTGCTACACCTTCACACCTGTCAGGTTCTGGAACACCTTCATACCTGACAGGTTCTGGTACACCTTCACACCTGACAGGTTCTGGAACACCTTCACACCTGACAGGTTCTGGAACACCTTCACACCTGACAGGTTCTGGTACACCTTCACACCTGACAGGTTCTGGTACACCTTCACACCTGGCAGTTTCAGGAAGCAGAAGAGATGAGTTTTGCTATTCTGCTGACTTTGCCTTTTAAATTTCATTTATTTTAATAATCTACATGAATAGTGTATTTGTATCATTGCTCCTTATCTTTTTCCAACTCCTCCCCTGTTCCTCACATGCCTTCTCAAATACATGACCTCTTCTCTATTATTGCTGCATACATGTGCATATATACAGTGTATATGTGTATAATATGCTGAGTTATTTAGTGTTACTCACATGTACATGCTCATGGCCGATCCCTGGGAACTTGTAACCTATCTGTGACATAGTTATGGACAAAGTTATTTTCCATACTTTAGGCATTGCTCTTCTTCTAGGGTTGGGGCCTTGTAAGATTTCCTCATCCACGCTAACATGCCAACTGGTCCTTACTGGGAATCTGGGATGGTGCTGCACACATTCATGGTCAGTCTTTCTGGCTAAGTAAACTGACCCTGAAAACATTCTAGGTGAGCTTCATGAATGCCCTAGGTCACCTTAGACAATCAGACAGATTATAAAAGTTAACAATGCAGCGTTCTGTCTACAGCCAGGGCTGGGCCAGAGATGGAGTCCCTTTTCTTGACAGGATGAGGGAAACTTAGTTTTCTGACTCAGGTAACATATTCTAGAGAGCAAGGGCCTGGAAGGTGGAGGGATGGGTGTGGGATGACCCAAGGACCCAAGAAAGACAGGTGGATCCTTTTAAAAGGTTTTCATCCTTCTGTGACACCAGGTAATGCAGCAGCGACTGTTTAGTACCATGTGATCCTGGGAAGCACAGCCACTGTATGTCACTCTTGGCACATGACAGTCACGTGTCAGGCCATGTGTGAAAACAGCACTGTGACTGCAAAATGGAAGAGACAAGAGTTTTGGTGAGACAGGTGCCAGAGGCCTCAGGGGCTTGTGGTGGGATCTGTGCTCACCCAAACCACACCATGCGATGTGCACCCCAAGAACCCCAGGACATCAGTACTGTGTAAAGAAAGAACACCGCAGAAATGACAATGTTTCCCAGACACACAGCCAAACACTTCCCATCTGCCTTAAGCACAGGTCCTCTCCTGGGTCAGAGGGCAGCCGCTTAAGGAACTGAGGATGAGATGAACTCAGTTCTTTCTCATACTCCTTGATCAGGGACCAGCACCCAGGACTCATTTACTACACAGAAGGATTAAACAGAATGTCTGCTCTCGTTAGCTGTGAGAAGGTCAGCCTGGTCACCCCACAAGTGCGAGGTCATAGACGGTGGCCATGTTCTGTATAAGTCCACTTATGTGACACATTGTGTAGGCAAAATCGTGCAGACAGGAGGTTAGTTAGTGGTTGCCAGAGGCTGGGAATCTGAGTGCTATAGGATGGAGTGTCTTTGTGGGATGATGAAAATGTTCTGGAATTGGTTGGTGGTGAGACCTGTGGATATACTAAAACAGCCATGGAGGCACTTTACTATGTTCTGTCTTGATTTTGTGGAGCAGAAGAAAGCTCCACAGACATTTTTTATTGAGCTACACATTTTTATCCTTCCCCTCTCTTCCTCCCCTTCTACCCTCTCCTGTGACCCCCAAGCTCCTGATTTACTCAAGAGATCTTTTTCTCCTTCCTATGTAGATCTATATATGTCTCTCTTAGGGTCCTCATTGTTGTCTAGGTTCTCTGGGATTGTGAATTGTAGGCTGGTTTTCTTTGCTTTATGTCTAAAAGCCACTTATGAGTGAATGCATATGATGTATGTCTTTCTGGGTCTGAGTTACCTCACTCAATATGATGTTTTCTAGATCNGAATTGTAGGCTGGTTTTCTTTGCTTTATGTCTAAAAGCCACTTATGAGTGAATGCATATGATGTATGTCTTTCTGGGTCTGAGTTACCTCACTCAATATGATGTTTTCTAGATCCATCCATTTGCCTGCAAATCTCAAGATATAATATTTTTCTGCTGTGTAGTACTCCATTGTGTAAATGCACCACATTTTCTTTATTCATTCTTTAGTCGAGGGGCTTTTAGGTTGTTTCCAGATTCTGGCTATTACAAATAATGCTGCTATGAACATAACTGAGCACATGTCATTGGGTACGATTGAGCATCCTTTGGGTAGAGACCCCAAAATGGTTTTGCTGGGTCTTGAGTGAGGTAGATTGTTTCCTAATTTCCTAAGAATTTACCAAACTGATTTCCAAAGCAGCTGTACAAGTTTTCACTCCCACCAGCAATGGAGAAACGTTCCCCTTATCCCAATCCTCTCCAGTATAAAGTATCACTGGTGATTTTTTTTTTTAACTTGACCATTCTTACAGGTGTAAGATGGAATCTCAGTTATTTCACTGATGGCTAAGGATGTTGAGCATTTCCTTAAGTGTTTTTCAGCCATTTGAGATTTGTCTGTTGGGAATTCTCTGTTTAGGTATGTACTCCATTTTTTATTGGATTATTTGTTCCTTTGATGTCAAGTTTCTTGAGTTCACTTTTGGTAATATTGCTATTTTTAGTATGTTAATTCTACCTACCCAAGAGCGTGGAAGATCTTTCTATCTTAAGCCAGTGGGAGCTGCGTGAAACAAACAACACTGCGGGTCTTTATCAGATATTTCATTTTTATTTTAATTTTTTGAGAATTTTATATGTAACTTCTGTATTTATACCATTTTCACTCTTCCTGTCCTATTTAGGTATGCTGGCTACAAACCCAAGCAACGATCAATAGGGCAAGATGTCCTCAAGGGTGCAATAGCGATGCTTGTTCATTGGGGTTAACCAACTGCCGTCAAACTGGACTTAAGGTCAGCTGAACAGGGGGGAGTTCATACCTGGTACTGTACACCTGGTCAACAGCCAGTGGCAGGTGAGACCCCACAAGAGAGCTTACCACTGTTACTGTGCTAAAAAGAATAATTTTTTAAAATATTTATTTATTTATCTATTATGTACACAATATTCTGTCTGTGTGTACATCTGTAGGCCAGAAGAGGGCACCAGACCCCACCACAGATGGTTGTGAGCCGCCATGTGGTTGCCGGGAATTGAACTCAGGACCCCTGGAAGAGCAAGCAATGCTC
>LOEQ01001566.1:480585-493585 GCA_001685075.1 Bramus lutescens
CAACAGACGGAGATGATTATAGAAATCGGCTGCTGGTCAAAACACAGACAACAACTGACAGTATAGTGTCCCATCTTAGTTGACACATTCTAGTGACATGGTAGGAGTGCAGTCACACGTGTCCCATTGTCCTGGGTGCTGTGCAGAGGTGCTCCAGGACTGGTCAGTAGTTTAATAAAGAAGCAGTTCAGTGAGGAAGGAGCTCATGCTGGGTGTAGAAGGGGGTGAGGTAGCCCAGGATAGCCAACCCCCCCCCAGTCCTGGGTAGAGGTTGTTCTTCCCGTGGCTTGGTAAACATCAACAGTGTTGCATATGGGGAAAGTGGGAGGTACCAAGAGTTTTGATTCATGAAGGCAAGCGAGTGTTCACACTGGAGGATAAGACACAGAAAATATCACCGGAACAGTTGTATTAGACAGGCTCCCCAAGAAGAGCGATTTCTTACCAGGCCAGAGGACCACACACAGAGACACCAACATGGACAGGAGGCAGGAAGAAGGAGGAATGGGGAGCCCAGGCAAGAGCCCTAGATGTGTTTATGTCAGGCAGGGAAGGGCCGTATGCATGGTTTGGAGACTCTGGGTTCCAGGGGTAGCATCTAGCTGCTGACAAGATAGATACTGGCTTAGTATGGGAGCTAAAAAATAGGGGCCTGATTACTGGGGAGCCCTTTGCTCTCTAAGGAAGAGAGCAGTTGCATGAGGAGCCTCTGAAGTCAGTCTGAATCTGAAGTCAGCAAAGAGTTGATATGTGGAAAGCAAGGATGCTTTCTCCTCCATACCAGCGGTCCCAGAGACACTGAACATTCCTGGAGTGGTTCTGCCACAGAGCTGTCTCTTATTGGTGAGTGCCTGTGGTGGTGTGGCCGGACTCCTTCCTCTGTGGGGATATTCAGAGGCACAGGCCCACCAGTTCAAATTCATCCTTCCTAGGAAGGAAGGAAGGAAGGAAGGAAGGAAGGACCCTCCCTCCTTCCCTCCCTCTTTTCTGTTCTTTCTTTCATCTGTGTTTGAGTGTTTGCCTGCAAATCTACATACCACCTGCATGCAGTGCCTACGCAGGACAGAAGAGGGTGTATATAGCTAGAACCGGATTGACAAATAATTCTCAGCCTCCGCGTGGCTGCTGGAAATTGAACCTCAGTCCTTTAGGAGAACAGTCAATGCTCTGAAGCATAGAACCATCACTAGATCTCCAGCCTACCAATTTTTAATGCTGTGCAGTTTGGGGATAGCTGGTTATTACTCAAATAAATTCCTCATCAGTTTTAGGGTCTGGACACATGGGTAGTGCTCATGAGTGGAAGGTCATTTGTCTCTCTGAGTTCAGTCCTGGCCCATCCTTTACTAGTCTCCAAGAACCCACACATGCTACATGAAAGACCCAGAGAAAGAGGAAAAGGCGATAAGGTTCCATCTGCAATTCATTTTCCATACACTTAGAGATAAGCCAATCAGAATCCATTCAGAGGAAAAGTCGGGAAGAGGTAGTCCACAGCCTTGTGGGAATGTGCAGGGTCCCATGCCGTGTGAAAGTTGGGTAATTACAAGATGAGTCATGCCAGCAGAAAACAAAGGCACGGAGGATCCCACCAATGGAGGAGGCTGGAGCGGGGCCTGCTGGGACGGAACTCAGGGTGTGGGTGGGCAGGCTGGGAAAAATATGCTAATGTTTAGCCTCATCTGTAGCTCATTCCCTTGTTGCTAATTGCAGCCTTCCTGCTATCTCATCACAGGAAATTTTGCCTGCGTGGGTCGGCAGATTAATTGCCTTCCTCGGTTATGTGGTTTTGAGGTTTTATCCTACCTCCATCTCCTTCCATCATCAAGGATTCGGCTCTCTGGAGATTCACAAAGCTCTCTTCTGAC
The DNA here is from genome assembly GCA_001685075.1 of Bramus lutescens. Taxonomy (NCBI): domain Eukaryota; kingdom Metazoa; phylum Chordata; class Mammalia; order Rodentia; family Cricetidae; genus Bramus; species Bramus lutescens. The sequence continues at coordinate 482,454 of LOEQ01001566.1, forward strand.
CTCAGACCCTTCCAGAGGGGGAGGGAAATGCTAAAATGGAGATGCTGAGCTCCTTGATACAAATCATAGACGCCGATTGATAACTGTTTTGTAATTTGGACTTTGTGAACAATTTATGTCTTTTCATGAAACAGGGCAATTAGCACCAAAAGGGCCCTGCTTCCAAAAAGGCTTAATGGCATTTTTTGAGATTAAAAAAGAAATGTATATGTAGGTTTAGCCGTGAGTTCTAGACTTGACTCTGGAAAGTGGCTACAGCAACAGCCCTGGAGAAGCCCGGGGTCATTTAGATGCCTCTGTTGCATCTAAGAAGGATAGTGGGTACCCAGCCTCCTGAGCTGTGTTCATTGAGACCTGACAACTGCAGAGGAGCAGCGGCGGTGTGGTCTACAACTCTCCAGCGACCTCTGCTCCTAGGCCGCTCTGACTATGGGCCGGAAAGCTGGACTTGCAGCCTGCTGCTGAAGCAGGCTCTCCCAGACTCCTAAGAAAGGAGCAGGAATCACAGTGGATCGTTCAAGAGCTGACCCAAGATTCATCCTCCTGAAGTCATGTATGAGGCTGAGCCTTGAGTGCAGGCTGGACTGTCATGACCAATGCCATCACGCATATTCATAAGGTTTCCAGTGAATATGTTTTCAATTTCCTTGTGCTTATACATGAAAGTTTCTTAGCTGTGTCGTGTGATAAATCTGTTACGCTACTTGAGGGGCAGCCAAGCTGCTTTCCACAGGGGCTGGCTGCGGCATTTTGCAATCTCAATTCTTGGCGCTTTAAGACTTTATAATGAACTTGTTATTGTAGCTCTCTCTACTCGTGGGTGTGAAGTGGGGGCTCACTGTGGCGTTAGCTTGCAGTTCCCTGATGATTAATAACATTTACCAGCCCTTTATCTTCTTAGCACCTATTTGTAGATCTTTGGGAAAACAGAGAAGAATATTTTTTGTGTGAGTTTTTTTTTTAATTTGAGCTATTTGCCCTTTTGCTATTTTAAAAGTTTTGCAGTTTCTGGATAGTAGGCCTTGTCTTTATCTTTCTGGGCCATTGTGTTACCTAATTGCTTTCTGACTTGGGATGTTGGTAGGCCATGATAAATGTGTTAAGTTGAGAATATCATTAAACTAAAAACACATTTCATGTATCCCCCTCCCCTTACCAACATCATGGTTTAGGCTAGGATGCATCTTCCATGTTCTGAGCACTTTCTTCAGCCCGCAGATAGGTGTGGCCATCGGACAGGAAGCTCGCACTGTGCACATTGTGATAAGAGTGCTGCATGGATCATGGAATTTACTCAGCGCCATGCTGAAAAGGAGGCAAGAACAGGCATGTGGAGGTAGCTTTGCAGCACAGTACAGTTGAAAACATAAGCTGGGGCCCTGTGGGGTCAAGTCTACCTTCTACCAGACTGAGAAATCTACAAACCAGTGCTTACCTCGCTGCTCTGGGACCTGAGAAGTTGAGGAATGTCAACCAAAGAAGCCAAGTTGTGTTGAGGGAGCCTTGGCAGCGTCGGTCCGTAGGTGGTGAAGGATTAGAAAGGAGGAGAGTCCCTCATGGTGGTGATGATGTAGAAGAGAAGCTGTTTCCTGCTCTGCATCCAGGAAGCAGGGACCAAGGGGGCTGGCATCCTTATCTCCTCTCAAGGACACACTTCTACTGATACAAATTCCTTCTAGGAGGTGAAGCATCACCTGTTAAAGGTTCCACCACCTTCCAGTAGTGCTACATGCTGGAGACAAAATCCTAAGTGCACAGGCCTCTGGGTATAGTCAACAACAGTGAGATCCAGAGTCTGCTTCCTTCCCTCCTGTCTCTTCCTTCATCCTTTGTGTGTGTGTCTCTGTGTAGTGTGTATGTGGCTGTATGTGGTGCATGTCTGTGTAGAATATGTCTGTGAGTGTACCCATCTCTGTGTGTGTTGGGAGGACAGAGGATAGAGGTACACACACACACACACGCACGAATGGCTCTCATGTAGCCTCAGATTTGATGTGTGGACAGCAATGACCCCTGACTACCGATGCTATCACCTCTACCTCTCAAATGCTGGGATTATAGGCATGGGCCACCACACCTGAGCCAACTTCACTCTCTCGCTCCATGGTTTGTTTGAATGTCTGGTATTGGAAATATGATCCTATTCCACTAAATTGTCCTGGTCCAACTTTCGGAGTAAATGAAATCTATTATCTGACTTTTTTGTTTTTGCTAATTTCATAGTGTTGGATTACTTTCTACTGATTTCCACTGGGTAGCATTTCTTAAAATTTTCCTGGACTTTAACTGTTTTATCAGAAATGATCTGAAAATAGGTACAAATGCTGGGTGTTGAAAAGCCTTAACTGTGGGCTCTGCAAGCAAACATACCTGCAATGACCCAGTGACTTTGTGGTTACTGTCCCACTGCGATGAGCGCTAAAATCCTCTTGCTATTTATGGCTGAACTTGGACTTGGGCCAGGTCATCCTGGGCATCCTCTGCATATTCATGGGATTCTGGATTGTGCACTTTATATGATCTGGTGGTAGATTTGTCTTCATGGAACCTTCACTATTTATTAGATTCCTGTCCCTGTTTCCCTATGAATGAATACAAATATGTTCAGGTGTGAGGGGGCGCCCAGCGCTGAGCCAGGGTGAAAGCTCTCTCAGCACCACCTGGCACTGGCTTTCCTTGGAGGGCACGAGCTGTTCCCGGAGGGTGTGCCTGGGGTTTCTTTTGACATAAAGATCACATTACACGAGCCATCCCAAAGGATGATGTTTCAGAGTGGAGAATCAGCCTGAGTAGTAGAACCTACATTGTAGAACTCAACCCTGAAAGCAAACTTGGTAACTTTATAAAACATCTTAAAATTCCATTCATTCTTTGGGTGCCATTATCCATATAACCAATTCAGGAATGTTGGGAAATTCCAGGAGTGGAGTCAGGTATCCATAACAGTCCAGGATGGCTCTATAATGATATTTTATTTGTGTTTTTATAAATAAGGCTTGCCTGAAGATCAGAGTGCAGAACTAGGCCAGGGCATGGTGGCACATACCTTTAATCCCAGGACTCAAGGCCACCCTGGCACCCTGAGCTACACAAGATTGAGTCTGTTTAAAATGAGAAATAGAACTCACACAAAGGTGTTTCCAGCATTTGGGAGTCACACGCCTTTAATCCCAGCACTAGGGAGGTAGAGACAGGAGTGATGTGGCTGGACGGAGAGAGGTGTATAAGGCAGAAGCAGACAAGCATTTATTGCAGTCTCAGGTTTGGAGGAGAGCATTGCAGTCTGCAGTCACTCAACCTCCTACACCAAGGATCGCCCCTTTGTTTGTCTGAGCCTTGGTAGAGGTAAAAATATCTCTCTAGTGGCTGACTGCCTCTGCTTTTCTGATCTTCAGCTTGAACCCCAATATCTGCCTCTGGGTTTTTTATTAGTCATGTTACAAGGCTCCTTTCTCTACACTTCCTGCTCCTGCTCACCCACCTTCTCCTTTCCTGGCGCCCTTCTCAGCTACTCCTGTCAATCAGTAGCTGGCTGGCCTTGCCCTTAGTGTTATCCATCTGCAGGAGTGAGCTCTCCTGTCCCGGGTGTCACACTCCCATGCCTGTCCTCACCACATCACCCAAGGCGGACTTTGCTTCACCCATGTGCTATCCCTGACATACATATGTCCATGTCCTGAATGGTCACCTCCTTGCTTCCTCAGACTCACGTCCTTGCTTCCAAGCTTGTCCTCCAGGGCTTGAGTGAGAGTTTGCTCCCCGCTGCCCTCCACGCTTCCCTTCCTGTCCTGTCAGCTGTGTACAAGGGTCACAATGTCTAGGTACAACTCTGATTCCAGCTTCTTTTATTTGCATGCTGATGCCAGCTAGATTCTCGAGTCTCTCCCTGCAGACCTAGGCTTCTTTTCCCAACGTCACACAGACCTCATTGCCCAGACAGTGCCCGGTATGTCGAATTCACACTGCTCTTCTGCTAGATGCTCCTTGGTTCACACTGTGCACACTCTTTCTGTGATAAACAAGGAAACAGCTCAGCGGTAGAGACCGGGTCCATCAGCCCCCACGGCACCGCTCTGGGTAAACAGTAGAGGCCAGGTGAGTTTACTGATGACTTGGGCAGGATGGCTTTACTTCCTAAACCTCTAAGATTTTGTCTTCATGATTCTGAGGCTAGTACTGCACAAGCATGCAGAGTTACTAGGCGTTTAAATGTTTATTGTCTCGGGAGCTTTGATGTGGAGGAACGGGGTATAAGGTAGAAAAGTAAAGGAAAAGGGGAATTGGAGGAGGATCCACAGAGGTTTTTGGAATGAAAAGTTTCATGGGTTTTGTGACCCTAGGACCACAAGTTTCATGACCTGATACTCAGCAACGACTGATCAGCCCAGACGAATGAGCTCTTGCTCGTTTCCGGGGAGCACCATAAGGAATGTCTCCTGATTCAGCAGAGTGTGACCTCTGGGGAGGAGATGGTTGGCACACGGGGCAGAAGGCAGTCCCAGAGGCAGGGCCTTGGTTCTGTGCCTGACTGACAATCCCTGTATAAAGGAAGTGTCCACACCCACTATCTCCCATCATGCCAACTGCTCAGTTTGCACTGCCTGTCGAGCAGGATGCCAGGGCCGAAAGAGGGCAAAGAAAAGTCACTCCAGTGGTGATGTGTTTCCAATTACAGAAGTTCAGTCCGTTAACATCATGGCGGGAAAATCTTAATAAGCAGGCAACAGGAAGTCAGCTGACTGTCACACTGAGTGAATCTTGAGAAAAGAGACCTCAAAGCTACCCCCAGTGACACACTTTCTCCATCAAGACCTCACCTCCTCATAGTGTCCCTCCCTTTGGGTGCCATTTTCTTTCAAACCACCACACATGACCTTTGCTTGCAGGGGTGGAAGGGACTGGTGGCTATTCTCTTATGAGCAGTGGTCCTATTGCATTAGGGTCCTGCCCTCATAACCTCATCAGACTTCTCTGAGCTCATTTAACAACATGTTTCTAAAATCAACTACACTGGAGTTTAGGGAATCAGTGTGTGGACTTGGAGAACACACATAATTCCATGAATAACATGGACTGGGGGAAGAGATCTTAAGCCTCCTAGGGTCCTGGAAACAATAGCAACAAGGGCAGAAGCAGGGCCAAGCGCTGTGAATTCCAGAACAATCACAGTCACTTAAGTATGAGGGAAGAGAGTATAATTAAACAAATACTTGCTCCATTTCCTCTCAGTGAGTGATACATTGCCAGGGTAATGAGGGAGGTTTGGATATACCCCAGCTACTGAAGAAAACAGAGCCGTGTGACCTCATTTGTATTGGTAGATGCTGCCTTCAGGGAGGACAGCTCTGTGATATCAAATGCCTCTACAGAAGGCACAGAGTTCAGTGCAGTGAGAGTTGGCAGCTAATTGCATCCCTTGGCACGGAGACACACGAAGCAATGAGCCAGAGGAAGCAAATCTCTCGGGTTTTGCAGACATAGGGAGAATGCCTCCCATGGCCCTGAAAAGAGGGTGGCGGTGACCGGATGTATAAGCACAGCAGGCAGACTCAGTGGAGCCTCTGTACCCCAGGCTGCCTGCCTGGGAGCACAGCAGGGTCCAGCTCTTTCTACACTCCTAGCCAGAGGCACACAATGGGTGCCAGCTCATCCTTCACTTCAGATTAGCAATCCCCTGATCCTCTGTGGGTCTTAGTCCCCAGCTGAGGACACAGTTTAACCCAGCTGTCAAGGGATCAGAGGAAGAAATATCCATCACTGCGATCATGGCTCACTGCTAGCCCCAGGTGGGTGCCCTGAGCTGCTCATGCACCCAAGCGTGAGTGAAGGAGCTTGGTTGCTTTCAGATCCAGCCAAGAGGCAGTGCACATAGAAATGGCTGCTGTGGGGAGACACTGACAGGAAGCTCTCAGTCTACATAGCTTCTCCTTTTCCAGGTAGCCAGGTAGCCCTGGACTCTACAGACCCAGCCTCTTCCTGCTTTGCCTGTGACCTGGAATCTTGGTCTGGGCATAAGGATTTCAGCAGCAAAGGCCAAAATGATCCCTGAAAACCCTATAGAATCTCTTCACATTTTGTTTCTGTTTCAAAGCAACACTTTCCCACCAGCTAGCTACCTGATGAATGAGGTCCTGATTTCAAGGTTGGTTCATGACATTAAGAGTTGCTCAGTGGTTAAGAGCATGCCCTCTCTTCCAGAGGACCCAGGTTTGATTCCCAGCTCCCATAGGGCTGCTCCTACCATATCTAACTGCAGCTTCAGGGATCTGGCACCCTTTCTGGCCTATGCAAGCATTGATTGCATTGAATGCACTTGTTACATAGACACAAATGCTAGAAAAATAACTACCATAAAATAATTTTAAAAAATTAACTCAATGATAGTTAAATAGAAGGGCTAGCACCTTAAAATTTTTTGAGAACTCACAGGGCTCGGATTCATTGTTTTATAGACAATAGAACTAACAGGTAGAGTCCAAGCTAATGTAACACCCTGCTGCACCGCCGGTCCTAGGCAGGGCTGACAAAGTAGAGGACCTTGTACAGGGAGGTACAGTCAGTAGCCTTGTACTGCTCTTTAGAACATTTCAATGGCGATGCATCAAACCTGTACCGCTCTTTAGAGCATTTCAATGGCGATGCATCAAACCTGTACCGCTCTTTAGAGCATTTCAATGGCGATGCATCAAACCTGTACTGCTCTTTAGAACATTTCAATGGCGGTGCATCAAACCTGTACCGCTCTTTAGAGCATTTCAATGGCGATGCATCAAATAGTCTGCACTGTCAATGACCACCCGGCCAGAACTCCTTCCTTGCCTCATGGATAGCATGCATTGCCCTAGACAGTGGACCGTGTGCTCAAATGACAGTGTTCTCATTGAGAGCAGAAGCACAGAGGAAGCAGGCATGTCCAGTCAGCAAGTAAGCATCTCATTTTTTCTTCTGAGCCAATGGAGCAGTATGTCTGTGTTGGAAGCTGGACAAAACAATCCATAAGGCACTGTGTGGTCCACATGGGAAATGGCTAGTCTGAAGTCTAAGGTTGTTGTTATGGTGACATGAAAGGGAAGGTGTGCAATGAGGGTGTGGTGGCTCAAGGGAAGGATAACTGTTGAGCATCACACTCTGTCCTGCTGGGGTACCTCCTAAATACTGTGAGATTCATTCACACTCGGGCCGCTGCTTTAGAAGTCAGGGGCAGAATAGATGATACACTGGAGGAATATGACATGCATGGAGAATGTGAGCTGATCAGCATCCTCATGGATACAATCTGAGATATGTGTAGCACTAGCCTGTTTGCAATTGCCTGATGGATAGGTCTCAAGCAGCTAGACAGATGAATCGTTCATCTCCAGTAATTCATAGAAGATATGAGCTCCCACAGCTACTTCTGGCCATGGAAAAACATCTGGCAGGTCGGAAACACAAGGCAGGTTGTGGTCTCATTTGCAGAAGACTGGGAGCTACTCCAGGTAGGTATGTGTCATGTAGATACGTCTTGTACTGCCCCCATCCAGAAGTGTGCATGTCACGAGCCCTTTCGTAACCTCAAGGATATTCCATTTGATAATGACACATGTGCGCACCCTAGGCTTAACCCAGACTTGACGGCAAGGCTAGCTGATCTGGATACTAGCAAGTAGGACTAGCCAAAGTGTAAAGGAAAAAGACCTCGATAGCGTTGAATTGAAGATAGCTAAAATCGGTTGATATGGAAAGAATTGGCTTCAAATACACCTAAATCACTTATGTACTGGTTCTGTAGAGTTGAATCTGCAGGATTCTGAATTTATAAATTGTGTTTCGGTCTCTCTTCTCAGTACTCATTCATTCATGGTGCTCTTTGGGGGGAGGTTTTAGGGAAATAGAGTCTCGTTGGTGAAAACACACCATTGGGTATGCTGTGAGGGTTTAGAGCCTCACCCAAGTTTCAGGTCACTCTCTCTGCTTCTCGCATTAGGGTGGAAATGTGATCCATCTTTCAGGTTCCTGCCCCAGCTGACTACTGCCATACTTCCTTGCCATGGCTGACTCATCCTTCTGAAATCCAAATAAACTCTTCGTTTTTCTGTAAGGTACCTTAGCCATGATATCTTCATCACAACAACAAAAAGATGAGTTAGAATTTTCTATTTTGTTAGAAAAGAGGATATTTTCAGGTAAGTGGTGGTGTAAGATTTCTGTGAAGCAGTTGATGTATGAAGAGGACACAGGGCTCCCGTGGATGGCAGGGTGCACCATGGGAGTTCCTGCTAAGTAGGTAGATCAAGGGGAGGCCATTTCAGGCCCTCAGTGGATACCAGTGTGGACCATACCAGGTAGGAACCATGAGGAAAGTCTTTCCTGGCATCACCTGGGAGGAGGGGGACCTTGGCCACAGTCCGGGTTAGAGGAAGGAATGGAGGGCGTGCTTGGATGGGGGAGCTCTTTGTTGGTAGGGGTTCTGGAGGTGCTCTGGAAGGAGGGACTGTCAAGAACAATGACCAGCTCTCTGGTTTCGAACACTTTGAGTATGGCCCCAAGTTAGGGCAGACATGAGGAATACCTATGGACGTAGAAGGGAAGGAGGAGGCTAGCCTGGAGTACCCTGTGGTGAAGAGCCTGTGCTTGCCACAGGACAGACACTGCTCAAGGCGTGGAGGAATTTTATAATGCAATGGTGTTCACTGTGTGGAGCTGAAGGAATCCATGTGAGAAGCGCCATTGGCTTTGGCTTTCACAACCAGGAGGCTTTAGTGCCTCTTTTAACAGCTATCTCATGGGAAGGTTCAGGGTGCACACTAGAAGTCATGGGTGAGGAGGGGGTGTGTGATCGTCTGTCAAATCTGACCATCTTCCTTCTAGAATAGTTGATTATTTTCTCTGTGCTAAGACAGGACGAGAGCGAGGAGTTGGCCACCATGTCTGCTCTGCTCTCTGTCTTAGGTTCCAGTGCCCAGACACTGTTCCACTGCCTTCTGGCCTCCCATGGGCTGAAATATTATAAACCTGGAATCTTCAGGGTGAAGTCAGACTGCACGCTCTCTAAAGTGGCCCCTGGTAGGGGTCAGGAACCAATCACACCAGCAGGAGTTGTATTTATTTTGCTCTTGTTTAGGTTCTTGGCTGGGGCAGAGCTGTGTGCCTCACTGGGAGGCTCAGGTGATGTTCTTTTTTGGGAAGCCCTCCTGGTCTCTCTGCCTGTGTCTCACTCAGATTCAGCCAGATAAGCCTCATCATTGGCCTTTCCCTTTGCATTTAGAGAAGAAACAGATATCAGGAATGTGTGGAGAGGCCCCCAAACGAGGTGTCTTGGTAGATGGACCTGTGGTCTCTATTCAGGAAGCAGAGTCACACTCTTTGCTCCCAGTGGGGACCATTGCTTGTAGGATTCACCAGCCTCAGCCTCCTTAAGTAAAGGAGAAACAGTTCTAGTGACTTGTTTACAGTACAGGACGAGGATAGGAAGCTTAGGGGAAGGGGGCATATCAGAGTTAGAGAACAAAGACCAGAGCCAAGAAAGACAAGCTTGCTTCCTGTTCTCCGGCCCAAGGCAGGAGTAAGTTCACTTAAAACAGAGTCAATAGGGCTTTGATGCGCCCCATGAGATACAGAGGCATGAGCACCTACCAGGAGCAAAGCCAGGAGTGAAACATGGCTGCTCTGGCTTCCCAGACAGGCTCAGAATTAGAAAGATAAGAAGTAAAACTGGGTATAGGGTAGGGAAGGGTGAGTATTGTCATAGGAATTTGGGGGGTATTGGAGAGACTTTCTTTATCTTAAAGTCTCCCACAGATGTCAGGCACTGAAATTGTTGGGTTAGTCCAGGAGGAATTGTTTGCCTCAGGGAGCTTTGGTGGTTATCTATAGGGACAGACAGGCAGACAGGGAGGAGAGTGCCTCCAGCTCTGGTTTGACCGGTTGGGGCTGGTTCCTCACTTTGTCTCACCACAATATTGTTTTGTCTGACTCCCTCACAGCCCAGAATTCCTGGGGTCTGCATGTGGTCCAGATGGCTGTGGTTCTTGTTGCTGGAACATTCAGGGCTTACCCCATCAGGTTCCAAAACGCAGCACCTGGCACGATTCCCTTGCGGCCAGTGAGACAGGACAATGGCTGTCTGCGGCTCTGCCGTGGCTTCTGAAGACAATTGACAAAGGAGCAGAGAAAATCCCCGCCTAAGCCCCTGTGATAAGATGCAGCCAGGGTCCTGATGCACTGTGAAGTCATCAGTCACCAAGCATGTCGATGCTGTAAAGAAGTCTCTCAATGCCCTTTGTGTCCAGTGCCTAACAGGACACCCCAGGATGACCAAGTGAGCAAAGGCCCTCGGGGCTCAGAACCACACAATGCTTCCAGAGCGGTACCAGTGGCCACAGGTGAGGGAAGGGCCCTGAGAAAGGAGGGGTGTGCTGAGCACCCCCATGGATCCACTGCTAACCAGTGACAAACATTTTATATAGGTCTTGGGGTGATGATGGCAGAAGGGCAGGACTCTGCCTTCTACTTGGAATTGATTTCATCCCTGTGGCATTCCTGTGCTCGGTACCTAGAACAACTTTCTGGCCCAAAGTGGACCACCCAAGTTGAAAAAGATCGAGAAATATCCCCTAATTAGGAAGAGATTATTTGATGACCTGATATTTCTGGAGACTGGAGAGTGAGTGTAAGTGGAGTCCAAATCCAGTGGGTGGGGTCCAGGTCCAGTGGGTGGGTCCCTGCCCAGGGGGCAAGTTCAGCACTTTTCTTTAAGGAGACCCTGGGCTACCAGTGAGAGGTAACAGCATGTCTCTTTCTTTTGGAGTGTCCAGTGGCACTGGCAGATAGCTCAGGTGGTTGGAGCTAACTGAGAATGCCTGGCAGCGAGTCAAGGGAGCTGCTGTTATGGTTTTGTCTCTTTAAGAGACAAGCCTCGCCCACTCCCAGCGACCCCTGCCCTCCTCCCTGCCATCTTAGATCTCTCACTGTTCTCTCTCTTGGGGCCCCTCTCTGTCTTTCTCCTCTTCTTCTCCTCCCCCCCCCTGTGAGAGAGAGAGGAGATTCATTATTTATAGGTTAAGATAAGACATGGATGTGCCGTCTACCTGCCGCCTGCTCACACCCGCCCACTTGGGTGGCTTTCCCGGGACCCTCAGCGAGCTGTCTCT
>LOEQ01001566.1:493604-507807 GCA_001685075.1 Bramus lutescens
CTCTGTGGGCCTGCCTGCCTGCTGATGCCGGGGACCCACCAGCCTTTTTAAAAGCTGCAGCACTGTGCGGATAAGAGTGTCCACCAAGGGAAAGGACCAGACAGAATGGAATAAAAATATGTGCTGTGGACATGAGGGCGAAGACTGTGGCTGCTGTCACTGCTGGGCTCCAGATTTCTGGTCCAAACTCTTTTGCTGCTTATGTCCTGAGGGTCTGGAAGTCACCTAGCTGTCCTGTGCTCCCACCTCCTCCCTCTGAAACTGGAATGGCCCCTCATAATGAGAGTTGAATGTTCAGCACTGTTAGTCTCTTATCTCCACTCCATACACAGTAAACACTGAACACATCCTGAGCTCCACGCTGTCCTGAACAGTCACACTCTCCAATACTCACGGCAGAAAGCAGAGAAAGACTCTGATCAGACTTGGTCCAGCCTGGGTAAGAGCTCTTCTGTGCCCTTCTGAAGAAGCCCGGGAGTAGGTGATGACCTGGAGAGGGGAGACTGAGGAGGTCCCCAGTTTTCAGGTCCTACCAGTCTGACTTTGGCAGGTTCAGTTCCCCTGTTCACTCTTTTCCCTGAGAGCAGAGCCCATTCACACCTTCACCTTCTCATGGGTCCATCCTCACTCTCAGCACCAGGTGGAAGGCTATTCCTCCTTCACACTGTTGCTCCATGGAGAAGCCAGCCCCTGCCAGCCTGGTCTTACCCCGGTGGAATCCTGCTGTGGGTGCTTTGTCAATTTGTGGCTGCATATTATCTTGTTATGGGATTGGGACCACGTCTTGGTCATATCTGCCCTTTTCATTCCACTAGGCCAACAGGTGTCTTGCGAGGAGCCAATGGAGAACGTAACAGGTTCCAGAGCATCTGCTCTGTTGGCAGCAGCTTGGAAAGCTGCCTTAGAGGGTTGGCGAATCAACAAGGCTGTGAAGTCAGGAGAGCTAGGACTCTGGAATGCGTCACCCTAAGTTATACAGCATCCTATAGAAACCTATAAATCCCTTTTCCAGTCTGTGTCTTCAGGGAGCACTATACAGAGTTTCTCTCTTGATCTGTGTATAAAATGGGTTATGGGGTCTCTCCATTCAGGTAGAGGAGATGGTCTGTGTACTGGGAGCTATGGTGTGATCTTGCCCCAGCAGGGGACATTTGCGAACAAAGCAGTCTATGCTGGTTAAGTGGGCCAGTCATGAGGAGCTGATATTCTTACAGAGGGCCGGTTGGTGAGTCCCTGTGGGAAGAGATCTGCCTCAGTTATGGGGACAGCAATGACTTCTTATGGGCCCCTATTAGGGCTGGATACCTCTGAACCAGAGGGAGTGCTGTGGTGGTTATTCTGATTGGCCAGGGCGTACGATGGTCAAATAAATGCCAGACAACACTCTCTGTGAAAGTGCTTTCTAGACTTGATTAACATTTAATTATTAGCCTTAAAAGAAAGATTATGCTCCAACATGTGAGTGGACCTTAGCGGATCAGCTGAGGGGACCTTCAGAAAAGACAGAGGTTCCCCCAGAAGAGGCTGGGCCAACATTACCAACTATCACTTGGTTGGTAGAGGATGTGCTTAACACCAATGAAACTATGGTTCCATTCCTGGCACATCATAAGCCAGGCACGGTCCCATACCCTGATATCCCAGTACTTGAGGCATGGAGGCAAGGGGGAAGCCAGAAGTTCGTGCTCATCCTTGGCTAGACAGAGGATTAAAAGGCAGCCAGAATGGAAGTCACACCCAAGTTTGCAGCCTGATGTCCTTTGGGATTCACATTCAAAATGTCCACAACTTTGTTTCAGACTGCAGGGGTCCACTAGAGACCTCAAGGGGGCCGAGCTCTGTAATCAGTGGCCAGTTGCTTGAATGACCTCTCTTCTCTCTCACAGCACAGCCTCACACAGAGCCAGTAGGGCCTGCTGCACAGATGCTCTACACGGCCTTGTCGCCTGTCGCTGCCCATCTCTCCTGTAGCTCTATCTTTTCCTCCACGACAGGAGTAGAAAGTGGCCCATGATGTTCTAAAACTCTCTTAGACATTAGTATCCTCTGCCAGCCCTTCCCCTAGGAAGCAAACCCCATGACAAACCATGATGCGTTTCCAAAGCACACTGTACGATATAAAATTTATTATAAACTTTCAGCAAATATAAATATCTAGGTGCCTATTTGGAAGGCCCTAGGTGGGGAGATCAGAAATAAGCACCAATAATGACAGAGAGGTACAGGGGTAGGTTGGAGGGTTGCCATGAGTCCTTCCATTTGAAGGTCATTGGCCTCTATTCTCAGCTCAGAAACAAACTTACAGAATGGATTTTAAAACCGCTCAACACACAAACCACAGGCTGGGGCTTAATACTAACAGCACATCAGCAACTTGGCTGGCATCTGTTACTGGGCACCCTGATGTTCCAGGGACACCTATATTCTCATGTAACCTGCACTTCTGATTCCTCCTGTAAAACAGAAAAAGCACTGAGAAATGGGTTGAAACAGTAACTCACTGTAAATAACCAAGAAAGAAAACAAAATATCAAAGTTGCTCCTCCAGGGTAAGGTCTGGAAGTACGGAAAGCACCTTAGTGGGGATTTTGTTCTCCCATTTCCAAGTATGTAAAGTTCTAATTCAGAGGCCCCAGCAGGTCCCTGCTCTAGGGGCCACTGGGGTAGGAGAGAGCTAGCTCACCCCTGCCCCCTCAGTGTCCACAAGCCTTTCATGATGACAGAGGAGCCCCCGAGGTCAGAGGGAGGCCAGTGTGCCGGATGACAGATGCTCTGAACCCTTTCCTGATTCTTATACTTCTCTTTTTGGAAATACACCCAGCATTTACTGTTAGTGCTGCCTGTCTTTGGCATTTGGTTTGGCTGAATGCCAACACGGGGACCGACTGCTTCCTGTGCATTATAGCACAGGTCCCTCCTGTCCATGTGCAGGAGGTCAACCAGCGGGACCCCACTTTCCCACCTAACAGAAGAACAGAACATGCCCTTGTGAGTGCAGGTATGTGCTCCCATACTCAGAAACACATTGATGCACCCTGGGTCAGAAGCCCAACAATCCGTCTCCTTCCAGCTCCTGTCTTCCTGGATGCATCCTAATGCACACTGCACAGCTCTCTGGTCTGGCCTCTCTCTGCTGCTCTCGGGGGCATCTTCTTGCTGCCGGGACTGGTCCTAGCTCACAGGTTAGATCTGGAGCAGGTGTTGCAGCACTGCTTGCTGTAGAACCTGTGACTGCACATGCCGTGATGAGGTACTAGGTAGCACCAGTGGAAGAGGTCTTGGCAGAAGGTATCTAGAAATGAGAACACTGTGTGTTAGCCTGAGGCTCCCATGGACTCTGCCAAGCCGTCTCTGGTACACATAGAAAATTGAGTTTTGTTATGGCCACGGAGGAGCTCCCCTCCAGTCCGGTTGTTGTTGGAGTGTGAAACATCCCCTGCAGACTGTTTGGTCTAAGTTCTTGGTCCCCAGTTGGTGGTGATGTTATGGAAGGCTGTGGAGCCTTAGGAAGTTGAGCTTCACTAGAAAAGGGCGCTGTAAGGGGTGGGTCTTGAAGTTGTATAGTCTGACCCTCATTGCCTTTCCCTTCTCTGCGCTCTGACTATGGATACAATGTGGCAAGCTACTCACATTCTCCCCACCATTTCTCTGACTTCTGCTACCAGGAACTATAAGCCAAAGAAAACCCCAAACTCCCTAAAGATGCTTCCTGTCAGGAATTTGGCCATAGCAATGAGATGGTAACTAACGTGAGGGGTGAATGGGGTCTGCGGGACCGTTGTTTCCATAAAGCCCTTCCTGCAAAACTGGGGTCTTCTTGCTCTAAATACACTAGCGCGACTCCTTGCCCAGGAAAGATGCATAAAACACGGACACTGAATGTCAATTGCCTCGTTCTCCGGGTTAGCCAGCCCAGCCGTAGGCTACCTCCCAGACAGTCTGTCTAAGATGCAGCCCAGGCAGTCATGGCATCAGGCTCGGCAATCGCCTGAGGAATTTTGTGCAGACACAAGGATGGTGTTTAGAGTCTGCCCAAGGAATGAGGAAGTTTTGTGCATTTCAAGGATACTTTTGCTAAAACTGTCTTTCTAAATGCCACAAACAGTATATAAAAAGAGGTAAGCATATGCTTTTTAGAGGACAAACACATCACCAGTGGTTCTGTCCCTTCTGGGACAGGAGGAGAGTGGCGGGGATAGCATTGTGACTCTTTGGTTGTAAAAGTGGAGGAGGTGAAGAGAGGGATAGAATATTACAGGTAGAAGACCCCGACTCCAGGGTGCTCCAGCCAGCACCCTATCTCCTGGGATCTTCTACGGAACTTCTGCAGAAGTCCAGCTGAGGGGTTCGGACACTCACCTCTCTTCTCTGCAATAGGGCAGAAATGGGTGTTGCAGGCTGAGGAGGTCTCTGGTTTCTGGTGCAGGAAGCAATCTGAAGCTGGCTGTCCTCCCAGCAGGCACTGCACGGTTCTCCTCTGCACACCACCCCCACAGCTGGCTGTGCACTGCAAAGGCAAAGAACCACAGTCACATGCCGCCAGGACCTCGGCGCAAGCTCAACCACTGGCATGCCCGCTTGTCAGAGGGCAGAGCCGTACACTGAAGTGATGGTAACAGGGGCAAAGATCCCTGAAGTGAGATGATGCTTGGCCCCCTCCCAGGACACCACAAACCAGCCAATAATATAGCTGCTGCCCTGTGATGTGGTTGCCATCCCACCCTTCTCAGGGATCAAAAGAAGACAGCCTTGGTCTGTCTGGATGTGCTCCAATGGGAATTTGATACTGCAACCTTGATTAAAGTTTCCTAGGAACAGCACACTTTTAAAAGCAGAGTCTTACATAAGGACACAGGTATCTGAGGACTGGCCTAGGATCTCCTCAAATTATAGACAGTGTGGAAAATGAAGACTCCGAACCTGTCTCCAGGGAAGTTATCCATCATTTTGGTTTCTGTTTAAGGTATTTGAAAGAATGAAATTGCTGATTGACACTGAGATCTGTGCCAGGGACTTTCTTACCTGTGCGGGGCTTTGTCTTGAACCGGGTCTGATGATGTCTATGGTGCCCAAACCCTATTGTCCCTTCCCTTGCTCTCCTCTGCCCTGGAGGTAGCTGTGTTTGGATTAACTGCAGATATGAACCTCTATCTAGAATGTTCTTGGATGAGACACTGAGGGTCCGATGGACACGGGAAACTAGTGCCTGCAGAAGGATACCAGGTTGCTTTCTCATGGCATGAAGGGATGGACAGTGTCTTTAGGGACAAGATGGCACCTTTATTGATAAACCTGGGGAGCCTCAAACCAGACCCTTTTGGACTCCAGGTTCAGGACTCCTGCGCCTAGGCCAGCAGGCCAACCAGGAACTCTGAGTTAGGGCATTACATGTTAGCACCCTAAGCAGCAGTGACACAGAGGGGATGAAGAGTGAGCTAAATAGACCCTGCTCACTAACTGTCAAGGTGCACACTCCACTGTGTAGGAGTTTCTGATACTAACCGTGTGCCAGAAATCAAAGAAAGAGCAGCTAGACAGACAGGGGGACTTCAGTGAGCCCATGGAGATTAACCGACCCCAGAAAGAAAACAGCACAAGTCTAGACTGGATTATATAAGCTGTCTTTAGGCAAGACTGTTGCCTCAAGTATGTCAAGAATGTGAGAGATTAAAAGGACACCTGGAAGAAGATGAGGTCAGCTCTCAGTTGGGATGTCCTGGTGCCAAGAATCATTCTGTGAGGAATTGGGACACGGATGCCTGACCCATGTTGCTCACCCCCACTGCCTAGACAACATACTGGAGAATGAGTCCCAATGCAGAGAACTGGAGCACCAGGCAAGGGCCAACTCGCTGGCACAAAGCAGCATGCCAGTATCAGTCAACCGGATGCTGAACGTGTCCTTGCTCCCTGCCACCATCAGAGCGTTCAGAGTGACCTCAGATTCACTGGGACCAGTGTCCCACCAAATGAATCACTTTCCCATCTCCAGTGAGGAGAGAAATTGGACACATAGTGTGCTGGGAATCTCAGACTGAAGGGGTTGCCTTTTCTTCTTTCTTCCTCTTCTGGTAAAGCAGGGTCAGGCCTGGAGCCTGTGTCTAGATCATTTCCTAGGCTTGAACTCCTTTATTTCGAGATCAGAATTAGTGAAAGTCACCCACCACTGTGTTTCAACTTGTAACTATGATAACCAGAAGAAGCAAAGCCGTGGACAGATGCATATCTTATTCCTGAATTGCCAGGATCAGATGAGCCAGCAGATGTTTCCCACTGTGTATCGTATTTCTGACACGCTGCAAAAGCTCAGCTCAGCACTTGGTTCTTTGCTTCGTGAATGTCAGGCACCCCCACTCAGCCCATGGGCTATTGAGAGCTCTTGGGCTGTGGGTGAACAGCACCAAGCCAGCAGCGGACCTGGTCTCATTGGGGACATGTGCAGCCATTTCTATCCAACTGCCTCTCATCCTTCAAGCTGATCCTGTTCCTGTTCAGCTGAAGATTATACTCAAGATAACAGTGAGATGTGTCCGACTGTAAAATACAGTCACGCAGAGTCTTCTACAAGGCTCGTCCTTTAGAATTGTGCAATCGAGCTACCAAAATAAAGTCTATAAAAATCTCCCGATGTTTTACACACATTTATGATTCTGAATGGGGCTGTACTCACAGCTGTCCTCTGTTGGCTGAGGCCCACAGATTGGACACACTTCGCAGTTTCTAAACCATTCATGTGTGGTTTGGTGTGTTTTGCTACGGATTCCTTTAATGGTCACATATTAACTACTCATCGCTCCTGTGCCAGGTCTGTTCTATGTACTCCATACTCAGTGATGAACATGAATGGCTCAGCACCTGGCCTCAGGGTACCTGAGGAAGCCACTGGTCAAAGTGTGATCCTAAGCCAGGCAGTGCCAGCAGCAGTGGGAGCTCAGGCCCTCAGCGGTGCCAACTCTGGCAGCTTCACCTCCCAGGCTCCTATCCCTCCCTGCTTCAGGCTTGGCACTATCCCTGGTGATTCAGAAGCCCTGGTTTAGAGAGTTTGAGAATTCCTCACGAGAAAAAAGAACACATATTTATGTAAGAAACAGTCTCTCAGATTCTCAATATTTGCATTTCTCTACATTAGGCTGGAAGAAAAAATATTCAGCTTAAAACTTTGGAAATATTTTGAATTGATAAAGATTGCAGTATACAAGGAGATGAAAAGAAAATATGAAGTTTAACAAATGTGTCTTCTTTTTCTTTCCAGGAAGGGAAAGGATGGAAACTGTTTATCAATTATGCAAACATTGTGGCTTCAAACTTAGCTGTATGTTTAGGGTTTTTATCATAGAGTTCTTGTTAGGTCTTCCATTTACAAACACACAAGAAGCACCTGGAGCCCCCCATCAAGGGCTGGAAAGTAGGAAGGCAACTGAGGCCGAGAGACAAGGAGGCAGGAGAAGGCAGGGAGGCAAGAGAAGGAAGGGAGGCAGGAGAAGGCAGGGAGGCAGGAGAAGGCAGGGAGGCAGCAGGGCCAAGAGGTTCAGTTGGATGCTTGCTGTGGGCATCAATGACAGCAGCTTTGAGAGAAAGTATAAGTAGAGCTGCTTGTTCATCTCTGGCCACCCAGACCTGAATAACCACACAGAAACTGTATTAATTACAACACTGCTTGGCCTATTAGCTCAGGCTTTTTATTGACTAACTCTTACATCTTAAATAAACCCATTTCTATTATTTTATATTTTACCACAAGGCTTGTGGTTTGTTACCCCTTGCTTCTTGAGCCGCTATGCGCCATCTCTCCGACTCCACCTACTTTCTCTCTATAACTCTGTTTGGGTTTCCTGCCTGGCTTTACTCTGTAAGCCATTGCCTGAAACAGCTTTATTCATCAACCAATAAAAAGCAACCCATATACACAAGGCCATCCCACATCAAGAAAGAATGTTCAAAGGAGACTCTAGAGCCTCAAAGCTTTGCCATCTTTCTATAGTTTTTCAGGACTTCTTCTGAGCAATCTTTTCATGGCTGAGACAGCCTGCTACTTTGTAACCATGATCTGCACTGGCTCAGCTGATTCTCCACACAGTCACTTGCTGCAGATATCTGTACAAACCTCCCGGATTGGTGGATTCATGCTGGGCTTTTGGCTCTCACATTAGAAGCACTTGGAGAATTCTATACAACAGGTCACTACCCAAGAACTCTTGTAAAGACTTTGCCAGTTCTAGAGATTGGATGTGACAAGGAGCTCCCACTATGCCCAGGAAGATGGTCCTCTCTAGGGTCCAGCAAGCAGTGTCCTTTTACAGTTCTAAGACAAAATAATCTTCTCCAGTCTGAACACATTTTCTTTCTCAACAAGACGACCACCACACTAAATGGGGTTGCTTCTATTATGTAGATAGGCTAACTGAAGACCTTTTGCTGACCACTTCTCACTCAAAACCGTCTCCATTCCTGCTTCTCAGACTTCAGAACGCTTCTGGATCAGAAGTGATCCCTATGTTTGAGTGATCAATAACTCACACACAGAAGGTACTAGATGCTAGGTGAGTGGCAGGAAGGGTTATTCATTCCATCAGTGATGAGCTGGTGTGTTTCAAATAATCACGTCTGCTTTAGTGGCCCTTGAAAGTAATGAGAACAAGCCTGCTCCTTTGTAACGTTGGTCTTTCTGGAACATGGTAGCTGCTAATCTCTCAGTAAAGATGGTGGTACCTCAAACTTGCAGGACCACGGAGATGGGGATCATGGACTTAGCACAGTGCAAAGCTCAACCCTCCAAACCCAGAGGACAATAGATAAAGAAGCACAAAGCAATTCTGGGAACCCAGTTTTCCAATCTGCCACCTCTTTTCTCTAGAGCCTCTATTAAGAGGCATCGTTAAGTCAGTCCCTTAATGTAGTGTCTTCCTCTCCAAATCTAGAGCATTTCCCAGGCCATGGAGATTACAGGCTGAAGCTGTGCAGAATGGGATTGCACAAACCTCAGTGGCCTAAATCATAATAACTTCTGACATAATCATGGACAGGGTTGTAAAGTTTTGTGCAAAGCCACCCAGTCCCAAGACTCCCTTGCCACAAGGAGGTGTAGATTATGGATTATCCATCAATAGCTCTCATCTGGTTCCTATTTTCCCATGCCCCACTTGGAGCTTTGGGAGTTGAGTGCAGATGAATGACCACATTGTGCGTACAGGGCAGCATCCATCCAGTTTGCAAGTCTGCCTGTACTCTGGGCATGCTCCTCCCTCTGTCTCTTTCTCTGCAGTTGCCATGACACATCAGGTATAGTTGTCATCTATGGCAGCCCATGGTGTCATCTGGGACCCAGCTGCAGGCCCTTCATAGGCCATGTCCTTCCAAATAATCTGTGCTATCCTGGTGAAGCGGTCCTGCCCTGCCAACCTTTGACATACTCAGTTGTGACATGCGAAGTGAAGAGAGCAACAGGTGACCACATTTAAGCTGTTCCCAGATCCCATGGCCTGGGAACCGCCAGATCCTCAGTACACATGCCTGGAATGATTTAGGTCAACCTTATACCATGGCTCACCATGAAATGAGAGGATAAACAAAGCTATTTGGGTTTGAAGAGACCCCAGCTAGCAAATCACCACAATGTCCTTTAACCGGGACAAGAATAAACCTGTCTGCCATGGAGGGTCAGCCAGTCATGGACCATCCATTACTACCTGAAAATTTTCCAGCCCGTGAAATTTCTACAGTTTATGTGCAGAGTCATGGGTACAAATGCTTATGGCAAATATACCCCATGAGTTATTCTTCTACTCTAGAAGTTATGGTATTGAATCAACAAGCGGATCACAGAGGATATAAACCATAGCCAGTTGATACAAATTAATCATTAGACAAATCAGGGATTTCAGACCTACCAAAGCTATTGAAGACTAGGCTAAGTTTCAGGTTTGGGTTTAAGTAAAGTGTTGATAAACCTTTCCACACTTCAAGAGAATAGACCCAGGCTGGAGAGAGCTGGTCAGTGCTGGCATGAACTATCTCGGTCGGTCAACTCCACTAGTCACTTGGGTCACATGACCACAGGCTCCCCCTAGTTCTTGGGCTTTGATCAAGCACCTATTTCTACAGTCATCTCCTCTGCAGGACAAAGTGTGAGGACTGGCATTGCTTTGCTTGTAGTGAGCGGTGACTTTGCTTAGCTCTTACATCCTTATAAACTTAGCTACATCAAAATAGTTACTAGCCTTAGGAACCAGGTAGGCGGTCATCAGGCTGAGAGGTTGACTGCAGCCACTTGTTGAGCTGTGACAGTGAACCATTGTCACGGGATCAGGTGTTTAAACATTTGGTCTTCAGTAGGTGGTGCTGTTCTTTGGAGGCTGTGGAAGTTTTAAGAGGTAGGGCCTAGCTAGAGGAAGTGGGTCATAGAGAGGGCAGCCTTCAGATGTGTGCCTGTCTCCCTCTCCTCTCCTCTCCTCTCNTCTCTCTCTCTCTCCTAGAACAAAGAGGCATGAAAGGAAAGCCTGGAGCAGGCAGCTGGAGGTCTATCACTTGTATGCAGGCCTCAGCAGCTTTAGGATCTGGCAGCACTCAGACCCGGCACTGAGGAAGAAGGTAGGGCATAGATGAGTGACAGATATCAAGAAACCGGGGCCAGAGGAACAGAAGCCAATGGGACAAAGTTTCTGGGAAGTTAAGCAGAAACAACACAAGGAAGAAAGGCAAGCCAAAAGAGTCTTAGTAGAGGTGAGGCAGTGGGTAAGGAGGAGAGTTTGGGAATGCCAAAAGCCTCTAGAGCAGTGGTTCTCAACCTGTGGATTGTGGCCTCTTTGGGGTGCAAACAACCTTTTCACAGGGGTCACCAAAGACAATCTGCATATCATATATTTACATACGATCCATAACAGTAGCAAAATTACAGTTATGAGGTAACAGTGACAATAAGTCTATGGTTGAAGGTCACCCCAACATGAGGAACTGTATTAAGGGGTCACAGCATTAGGAAGGTTGAGAACCACTGCCCTAGGGAGATTCTGCATCATACCCTCAGCCCAGGTTGCTGCCCCAAGAGCCCAGGCACGACACAAAAATCCCCATCTCATTTTCACAGCCACATGGCCGGCTATAAACTAACCACAGCTGATTTATTATGGATCTCGGTTTTTCCAATCACACCCATCTCTAGGGATCTCTGCCCAGGTTTTACCAAGAGTATTACATTTCCTTACACTTGGTACCATAAACATTTGCAAGGATGCCCAGGGGCCCAATAAGGTCCAGCAGCATGTGGAGTCCATCCTCAGCAGGTCATACCCACTCTTGAGGGGCCACCCACTTGTGGGAGAGAAAGGCCAGGAGGGCTCAATGGGCTTTGGAGAATACACCTGACAGGTAGCTGTCCCCCAACCAATGTGAGCCAGTCCCCAGCATCAGCGTCTTACCTGAGACCAGGGTGAGGCAAACCAGCTGCCTCTTGGGGGGCCTGCAGCAGAATATGGGAGGTTCTTGGGACAGGGGAACAGCACACAAGCCCGCTCCAGTTCCAGGTCTGGCTTCGGCAGATGCAGGCACTTCTTGGAGGCCAGCTCTCGGTACTTTCCAGAGACGTACTTCTCGGCACACCTGAGAACTCTCTGCTGTGTCCCCCTCTCGCATGTCACGGAGCACTGGGAAGAGGAGAGGAAAGAAAGGCTCAACAGTCAAAGCGTTCTCTGATGGCACCAGCTTTAACACTTACATAAATATAAACATTTCATGGCTTGGGCCTTGGCATTTAAAATATATCGAATATTAAAGTCAATAAGGAGGATTTGAGGTTGGGTACTGTGGTACAGAAACTCCCAGCAGGAGGATGGCAAACTGTAGACCCTAACTCAAAACAAAACTACATCCAGCAGATAATACTCTAGGCGATACATAGGGGTGGTGCAGAAGGAAACCTCATGGGTGTGATTCTGAGGACACTTCTACTGCTAAATTTAAATGCTTGGCTGTCACTGATAACAACAGAGAAATACTATGAACAAAGATATGTAGTGAATCATAGCTCTCTGTATCGCCCCCACACCTCCTCTGCAGCCACAGTATGGGCCCCTAGAGTATTCCAGGGTTCAGAAACTTCCCTAGAAACCTGAGTGATTCCTGGAAAGGAAGCATCTAGACATGGGGGCGGGGGGTGAGACCATTTGGGGTGTGTGTGAGAGCACTTGCTCTCTCTGGGATGCAAGCCAAGCTCAAGCGATCCCTGCTGCCTGGCTCCTGCATGAGCTGAGAGGCCCTGGACAGACCAGTGAGGGGACATGAGAAGCTGTAACATCTGCTAAGCGGAAATGACATGTGCGTCTATATCCTCCATTACCTCAGGCCAGTGCCCGTGTCCACAACAGGGATCCCAGCTCTGAGATACTGCTGGCTTTTGCTGGGTAGAGGAGCAACGCTGGGCAGCCTCAGAACCACTGGCTGCCAACAGGGGATCTAAGGATCTAAGGAAGCAGAGGTCCTCACACTTACTTGCTGGCTTCTGTGTCCCCTCCATCTAAGACAGAGTCCCTATTAGAAGACTATTCTATGCTGCCTATTGACTAAAGCACAGAGAGAAACTCTGGTATATGTGTGTAACTCTGTATGAGTATGTGTGTGTGCATATTCTCTGTGTATGTGCATGTATGTATATGTGTGTATATCTCTATATTGTGTGTATATATATACACCATGTGTACATACATATGTATATATGTGTGTGTGTATACATACATCTCTTTCTCTAGGTGAATTATTTTTATTTTGAGTGGTAACTTTTGACTTTCTTTCTTTTCTTCTTATTTTTGTTTTTGTCTTTGTTTTTATTTTTTAATTTATTTAACTTTATTTTATGTGCATTGGTATGAAGATATCAGATCTCCTGGAATTGGAGTTACAGACAGTTGTAAGCTGCCATGTGGTTGCTGGGAATTTAACCCAGGTCCTCTAAAAGAGCAGTCAGTGCTCTTAACTGCTGAGCCATCTCTCCAGCCCTCCTCCCTCCATCTCTCTCTCTCTCTCTCTCTCTCTCTCTCTCTGTCTCTCTCTCTCTCTCTCTCTCTCCTCTCTGTCGCTGTCTCTCTTTCTCTGTGTCTCTCTTCTCTCTCCTTCTCCTCTCTGTCTCTCTCTCTTTCTCTGTCTCTCTCTCTGTCTGTCTCTGTCTCTCTCTCTCTCTGTACATGTGTGATGTTTTAAATTCCACATCAAGAATTTCCTCCCTGGACAGAGCCCATAGACTATGCAGCCTAAGCCTCGTGCTGTCTGCATGTAGCCTCAGAGATTTGCCCAGTAGACTCAACTTTCGTACTGAAGTTGGAAACCCATCCAGAATCGCCTTGCATTTGCTCTGGGTACCGTGAACCTGTGCACTTGACTAGCAGTGGTGAGCTTACTCTATCCACTGGACAATGTTGCACTTAGTTTTCTGTGGCAAACAGCATCTCAGAAAGATGCAAAACCCCGGGGGTCACACTGACCCTTCTCCTAAACAAGGCACTACCTGGTGTGCGTGGAGAGACAGGGCACCTTTGGCCCTGCCCTGAGAAGTGTGAGCAGAAACAGCGACTTTCTTTCCCAGCTGCTGTGGGAAGGTGGAAGTTTGGCCTTGGGGGACAGTACATCCTTGGCTGGTGTGGAAAGATTTCTGAGGGCCTCTTGGGCTTACTTAGACCAAAGCTAGTCAGGAAACCTCTATACTCCAAGCTCAGAGCTCCATGGCTAGTTCTCCCGTGGGGGCTGGACCTCTCCAGTCAGATGAACGGGGATGTGTCCTTTATTGCCATCCATACTGTTATACGCAGCCAGAGGTTCAGCAATGCAACCTAAGACATTTCTACAAACATGAACTGACTGCCCACGGAGACCCTCTTCAGAAATGCGTTGTGTGCTTTCTGAATTAACACAACCACTCCCTGATGTGCCCAAGGCTTGAGAAAGGCGACTGGCTTTCTTTAGCCACCGGTGTCATTGTGAGGAGGGGTTGGGCACTGAGCGAGGACAGCATGGGTGCCAGGGAAGCAGGTGATCTGAGGCCATGATTGACAGAGGGGACTGACTCAAAGCATGGGAAACAGAACTTGCACAGTGTGAGAAGACACAGTGAAGCTAGAGGAGGCAGAAGCAGGCTGCTTGGAGGAGTGAGGCCAACCCCATTCTGAGGGAATCTGGTGGGCGTACCTGGGACCAAGCAGACACCAGCCACTGCAGCTTC
>LOEQ01001567.1:28754-39076 GCA_001685075.1 Bramus lutescens
CTTCCTTCCTTCCTTCCTTCCTTCCTTCCTTCCTTCGTGTGTGTGTGTGTGTGTAAACAGAATGTAGTAGATCTATTTAATGGAGTTTTACTTGTCCATGAAGATGAAGTTCTCATACATGGATGAATTTCTAAGAATGCTATATAAAAGAAGACCAGTACAAAAAGTGGCATTTATATGAAATGTCCTTAGAGACAGAAATATTAGTGATTGCTTGGACTGGAACTGGTAATATGAAGTAACTGCTGACAGTCACATGGTTTCCTTTTGAGAGGAGGGAGTACTGGAAGCAACAATGTTGATTGTGTAGCTGTAGCATTGTTGATATGCTAAAAAACCAAAAACGACAAACACTACCAAATAAGGGTTTTTTATTTTGTTTTGAGACAAGATGTCACTAAGTTGCCCAGGCTGGTGTAGCCGAGGTTGACCTTGTACTTGTGAACATCCTGCCTCAGCCTCCCAAGTAGCTGCAACTAAGGCTTTCATCACCAGGCCCAGCTGAACTGTAAAGTTTGAAAATGAAGAATATTATGTTATGTGAATTTTATATCAATAAAAATTTATAGGAGAAAAGAGACTTCAGTAACTTGCCCAGGGTAGTGTTTGTTTAGATCCAAGGTGCAAATAGTTTTCTGAAGCCTAAGCCATCTGCGTATGCTTGTGCGTGCTATCCCTTACCACCAGATGGCAGGATTGCTGAGTAGAAGTCTGGGGCTGGGGAGGAGTCTGGGGGTATCCTTCCATTAGTTTTAGCCATCATATAAAAGCACTTTCTAAACTGCGGATGAATAGAGACATCTGTGTCCTGTGTGCCTTATGAGTGAAGTCCTACCCACTTGTGAAGTCTTTCTACCCTCAGATAAACTGGAAAGTCGAGAGTCTGGATGCAGTTAGTAATAGGTATGCATGGGGAAGAGGAACAAGAACATTACCATGAAATACAGTCAGCAAAATAAAGACTGGAAATCTCAGATAAAAGAACTCTAATTTTTAAAATTAAAAGTAAAGAAAAATAAAGGGAAGGAAAACCTTTGGGTTTATAGCTACTTAAACACAGATCAGATTGGCACAGTGGTGCATCCCTTTAATCCCAGCACTCAGAAGGCAGAGACAGGCGGATCTCTGAGTCTGAGGATACCTGGTCTACATAGTGAGTTCCAAGTCAGCTAGAGCTGTATAGTAAGATCCTGTCTGAAAATAAAAGAAGCAAACATATCAAGTGGGACATGGTGGCTCATACCTTTAATCTCAGCTCTTGGTAGGGTGAGATAGGAGAATCACCATGAATTCAAAACCAGCCAGGGCCTATATGAGAAAAAACAAACAAACAAACAAACCCGAAATGTTAATCAGCTGAATGAAGTGTTATTTCAACTCTGATTAAAAAAAAAAAAATCACAGCCGGGCAGTGGTGATGTACACCTTTAACCCCAGCACTCGGGAGGCAGAGGCAGGTGGATGGATCTCTGTGAGTTCGAGGCTAGCCCGGTCTACAAGAGCTTCAAGGTCCTGTCCGAGGTTTCGATGTCTCTTATCCTGTCTTGAAAAACCAAAACCAAACCAAACCAAAAAAGATTGCTTCATAACACGTTTCAGGTAATTGGAGAACTGTGATTAATAAGATGAAAATTGAGTGGGTTTTTTTAATCTTTTTGTTTTTGAGACAGAGTTCTCTGAATGGCCTGGAAACTCACTAGGTAGATCAAGCTGGCCTCAACCTCACAGAGATCTTCCTGCCTCTGTCTCCCAGGTGGTAGGATTAAAGGTGTGCACCACTGCTTGGCTTTTTATAATTCTTTAGAGGAGTCTTTTTTGGGAATCATTTGAGCATTTGTAATTTAAAGTTAGTAGCAATCTGAATGTACTTAAGACTAAGTTAAAGAGTGTTTCAGAGGTGATAAATATCAGGAACAGTCTGTATTCTAGACAGTAAGCATGTACATTAGCTAGACAAGTCTCTTTTGAGCTAGCTGCTCTGGTTTGAAGTATGTGAATCACCCACAGAGCATTTTCAGAGCTGCTGTGAACTGTTAGTATAGAGAGGTGATGGGGACGGACCTGCCTGCTGAGGCAGAAGTGAAAGTGATGAGAATGGCTTCAAGAAAATTAAAACGAAAGCTTTCAGTTTGTTTTGAGATAGGCCATTCTTGTGTAGGCAGCCCAGGCTGGTCTTGGACTCATACATAACTCTCCTGTCCTAACAGCATAGCCTTTTAGCATTCCGAGCTGGTTGGGTATGGTGGTCCAGGCAGATCATTGTAAGTTACAAGACAGCCTGGTGCCCATAGTGAATTCCATGTCAGTCAGGGCAATACGGTGAGACCCTGTCTCAAATAAGTAAATAAATAAATAAATAAAATTATAAGCCAAGTATTGCCTTGTATATAATGAGACTTGAAAAATAGTATTTTGGTTCTATTTTATTAAGGTAACTTAATGAACAGAATGCGAAATGTTCATAATGTTTTATATATATATTTTATACTAAAGATAAAACTTAGGCTATTTATGAATGAGAAACAAATTTGTTATATTAAGTGCTTTATTATTAATAGGACTTTTTGGTTTTGTTGTTGATATTCTATAGAGCTGTTGCTGATTTCAGGATTTATATATTTACCTTCTCAGGGTTAAATATGAAGTAGCAACTGCATTCTTTAAAAGATCAGTGTCACTGGGTGGTGACGTACACCTTTAATCCTAGCATTCAGGAGGCAGAGGCAGGTGGATCTCTGAGATTGAGGCCAGCCTGGTCTACAGAGTGAGTTCTGGGACATCCAGGGCTACAAAGAGAAATCTTGTCTCAAAAAACCAGAGAGAGTGAGAGAGAGATCAGTGTCATTCAGTATTTTAAAAAGTTCTCTTCTGGGAAGAATTTAACAGTGGATTATCTTTGATAGTAGGGCTATGTTAAAATTCGATTTGCTAATAGCCAGCTGTATCTGGAAGATAATCTATAAAGTAATGGCTGTTATTATCTCCCTTTCCTAATATGAAGAAAAAACAGGCACCAAGAAACCAACTAATTTGCCCATGATCACACACAGTTAAATTTGTGGCAGAACTGTGTTTCATGCTGGTTTGGTTGGCTTTAAAGTATTCATTAATAAGGTTGTTAGGGAGATTCTGATTCACAAACATATGTCTTGTAAAGCATTGTCTGAGTCCATGTGTGTAATAACTTTTAGATATAATTAATATTGTTGTCATTATTATTCAGAAAGACTTGTAGAGGATGGAAATTGCTCTCCTAACTTGAGCTTACTACTTTTCTTTCCTGGTAGAGTCTCACTGTGTAGTGACTTCAGACTCATCTTGTACTCCTGGCTGCCTCCAAGTCTACAACCTATGTCTCAGCCTCTGCTGTCAAGTGTGTGCTGCTAGGCCTAATACTTACGGCTTTCAGTGATAAACTGCTTTGGGCCTCTCTGTGCTTTAAAAACAAATTTTAAATCTCCTGAAACACCATGAAAGTAATTTCACATGCTTTTGAGTAGATTTTGTACTGAGAATGTAGAAAATTATTTGAACTGTTCCAATTCCTATTTTAATAGAATTTAAGCAGAATGGCGGTAAGCCCTACCTTTCTGTGATTACGGGGAGAGGAAACCACAGCCAGGGAGGAGTTGCTCGCATCAAGCCAGCTGTCATTAAATACCTCACAAGCCACAGTTTCAGGTGAGTGCAGACTTCTACTGTCCTTATATTCAAAGCTATTAAAGTAGCTACTTAGTCCAGCTATTTGATTTCAGTCACAGATCAATAATTTATATTAAAGGATAGCTTTTCTTGCTAAATTTGTTTTGTCTGTAGATGAGAAATCAAAGGAAAATAAGGCTTTTGTCAGTGATGATCTGCTAAGACTTTCTGTCATTTTATAATTTAAAATTATAAAAACAAAATATTCTTGCATTCCTTTGTAATGTGCTACCCCACAGAACTAGATAAATGAGAGTCTTAAGACTTGCTCATTTTGAAAGACAGAGTGTATTTGTGGGGTGTTGGCTGAAATAGTTATAGTTTGGGTATGTTTAAACTTTAGCAGTTCTAAGTGAATGATAAGTCCTCATAAGTTAAATGCATTAATAATTTTTATTGACAGATATGAAGTGTCCCTTTTCCCTTGTAGTCTGTAATAGAAACTGACAAGAAAAATTCCAAGTGTAGATTCTTTGAGAATACCACTTCTCAAGTCTCTCCCCTTTCTTCCAGTCTTCCAGTTTCAATTAGTGTTAGACTTTTGTATGTGCTGTGCAATGAGATATTACTTGATGAAAGTTGGAAGTCTCTCGGGGCTAGTTCTGCAGTTGAGTTGGTTAGGCTACAGCTGTGTCATATTAACAACTGTCTCAGCTACGTATGTGCCTCTTGAGGTTGACACGGGACAGTTATGGCCAGACGAATGAGACTTGTCTATGTGTCAGAGGGCTCTTCTTGGTGCGTTCTTGATGCCCAGAAACAATGGAATACACCATCTTCTCTTTCATACAGCAAACTTTTCCTCATGAAGGTCAGATTCAGGATCGAGAAGTTTGGAAAAATTGTAAATTATATTGACCAGTGATCTAGGAATAACCCGCAGCTTTAGGATTGTTTTTGCTTTGACCATAAATCATTATTGGTCTTGGATGTTAGTAAAAGACGCAGTGTTAGTAATAAATTTAAGTATAGGTCATTTGAATTGATTAAAAGAAATGTTTTTTTAAGGAGTTTGAAATGTTTACATTTTAAATAACTCTTTTCTCATTTCCGCAGGTTCTCTGAAATTAAGCCAGGGTGCTTGAAGGTCATGCTAAAGTAAAATTTAAAAGTCCTGAATTACAGGCATGAAGATTTATAGGCTGAAATTGTTTTATCTGCAGTAACTCAGTCAATTCTACTCTCAAATGTGTTTTATTAAGAATATAAAACAAGAAAAAGATTTCTCAGAATCCAAGGACATTTTTTTTACTAGATCAAATGCCAATCTGTTACTTGTTAAAACATTAAAAAGAATTTTTATTGATTATAATATGCCTAAAAAATTATCACCTGCAGTTTAAAAGTCTTAAGTACTCTAGTTTGTTTTTGGGAAAAAACACAAAACAAGAACAACGAAAACGCTGCCTTTGTGTTAACCGTTCCTATTAGAGAAGTCTGTAGATGCCTGTGAGGAGGGGCACTGTGCTTTTGAAACCTGGTTCCTGGCTCTCAAAGGACTGTGTTCAAAATAGTAAAGGGGGAAGATGATCAGCAGAACACAGATTCTTTCTGCTTTCGAAGCCTGTCACACAGAGTCACTTGACGTTGCTGTCCCGTGCAGATGAGCGGACACTCGGTTATCCTTTCCTCTGTGTCTGTGATCTTGATCCCTTCCCTTCTGTGCTGTTCTGTGCTGTGCATTTCCTGGGAGGAAAGCGGAGTCTGAGACTAAGCTGCAGTCTCAGTTCCTTACAGGACTGCTTGTGGACCCATCCGTGTGTTGCTCCCGACAGTGTTAAGTGGCTGTGTTTTATACTTGTAACATCATTTCTAAGCTACGTGAGTTAAAAATCCTATTGCTATAAGTGTGAAAACACTTTGGTATAACTGTAAAAGAAACCCTTGTAATTAGAAAGATTTTTTTTTTACCTTTATTTTGAAAAGGAGCCAATTTTCTGAAAAAGTCTCACTGGCTTCTGTTGGGCCAGTGTCCTGTTAGTATGTAAATTCTGATTTCCTTTATACAGAATTAGTATGGTGAAGTGTAATTTTTCTATAATGAGATAGTAGTTAAAATAAATTTAACTTTGGATATACAGAGTATTTTCAACATATACAGTGTTTGCAAACAATTATGTTGCTTTTTATTTGGCTTACAAAATCACCTTCATCAGTAATGCAGCATTGCCCTTCACTGAAAGAATATTGACAGACAGAATGAGCCCCAAAGAACAGATATGTTAATGGGAATAAAACTTAAAACCACATTCTTACATCTTGTGAATCATGCTTTTAAAATAAGAGCCTTACCATTGAATTTTATTGCCATAAAAACGAAAATCCATGTTAATTACCTGCAAATGGTTAGTGATTACTGATATTCAAGTAGTTATATTTTTAGACTTCTAATAATTTGTTTTAAAAATTGCAGTAATGTCTCACACTTTTTGGTAGTGCTCAGAGGTGTTATATATATTAAAAAAAGCAGTTCCCTTTTATAACTTAGTACAAAAACCATGATCAGTAGTTAATGAAGTAAGCTTATTTCTGTTTTCAGGTTAATACAATTTAAACAGTGAGAAACAGTATTAAACCTGCAGTTATTGGAGTGTGTGCAGCTATATACTCTTTTGTGTTTTATATTTTTCATCTTTTAGAAAAACTCACATTTGAGTACTTGAGATAGTCTTATTATAGTACTGTGATTATAATTAATAAGGGAGCAATGAATAGAAGTACAAGCCTGGCGCACTGTGGTTGGAGGCCAAGGGGAAGCAGCTGTCTTGATGCTGTGCATGGCCTGATTATGTGAAGTCCAGCCGTGGTTCTGTGTGATGGAGTGACCTAATAGAGACCTTGACATCACTATGCACAGCAAGTCAGCCACAAACTCACTATCCTTCTGCCTTACCTGCCTAAATGTTAAGATTATAGGTGTGCTTTGCCATGCTTGGCTTCATATTCCTTAATTATTATCTATAAATACACAAAGCTTTAACATTATACACACACACATATATATATATATATATATATTTGTAGTCCCAAATTTTCTCCTCACCCCTACGATCTGGTATTGTTTGAGCAGTTATAATTATGAAAGAACATTCTCTGATCTTTCTTTTACCAATCTCTGAATCTCATGTCCCAGCCAAAGGTAGATATTTTGGGGATCATCAGATTTTTTTCCCCACTTCTAAATTTTGTGTGTCAGAGGTAAAGATGGTTTAGAAATAATCCAGGTTAGAAGAACGCTTTGTAAACCTAGTATTTTAAAGCATTTTAAAAGTACAGGATTTCTTGTAAGAACTTGGAAGATCTCGGTAGCAGTTCTTCTGTATATCTAATAGTCTGTTGTTGGTGTCAACCCCGTGAGAGAAGAGAATTGACGGGACTTCCAGCCCATCCCTGACTCTTCTTACATTCATTAGCTCTTCACGTGTTGCTATTACTTTCGAGTTGAAGTTTTCTTCTGCTTATTAGTATTCCCGCACTACTTTTAGTCCTGTTTTTAAATATGGTCCGTATTACATGGTGGAACCTGGGGCTGAAATGATTGTGTTCTAACATATATGGAGAAGGAAAGCTTCCAGTTCCTTTGGGTGGTTTCCTGTCCTTTGTTCTTTTTCTCTTTAAATTCAAGTGTTCTGTTTGCTTTAGAAGGACACATGTAATGACAAGGTTAGTTATTTCTGAGCTGGCAGGAAACTTTTGAAACTCAAGAAATTGTTCTGACAGTGTTTTAGCTGCTCTCAAGAAAATGTTTGAAACAGACAAAAATAATGTGTGCTGTTTTTTTCCGAGTGCTTTTCCGTTGTGCAATGAGGTGACATTTGATAATGCTCTGTGCTGTGCTTAAATGTTGCTTATTTTTAATTACTTGTAAAGAAAACAGATTTAAATGTCTGGCCAAAACCAAGTGCCATTTAAAAGGAAAAGTAAGGTGATATAGAATGTATGTTAATGGTGCTTACTTTTTAAAGTGTAATTTAAGTTTACAGTATTACTTGGGAATAGAGAAGCAAGGCTAGAACCTCTGTGTCCTAAGGCCTCATGACCTCAGTTAGATGATGACGACGTTCATTCATTGTGTCCTCACAGCTGAGTGGTTGACTTCTGTGGTCAGATGATGAACCTGTTGTTATTGTTGAGTTTACCCCAGATGTCTTATTGTTGTGCCACACTGCAGCTAGCGGTTGAAGATAGACTATAAGCTGCTCAGACAGTATATATTAGAAGCAATGTTTTTGTTTGTACTATAAAAATGTGATTTTTGCTGTCAATTCTGTGCTTTTTTATTGAAAATGTTTATAACTTTGCTTTTAAAATTTCTTATGAAACCATTTGCAAATTACACACTTAATTTAATAAAATGCTTTAGTCACAGTCCAATTTGAAGAAATCTTTCATTTGATGTGGTAGCTTTAGTGGCTTTTATATTAAAGAATATTTTTGCATGTATCTTTGTGATTCTCTGGGAATAGTGTCATAAAGTTTCCGTTTCTGTACAACTGTGCCAGCTTGTGTTGCTTTTGTAAGTGAGTTGGTTCACATTTGGACTAGAGAAGTAGCTCAGCCTTCTCGTTTGACACCCTTGCATTGTCTAACTGACATCAATATTAGGAGCTATAATTTTGCCTGTTAGGAACACAAATAATACTCTTTACATCAGGTTTATTCAGCTCAAAAAGCAGAATAATTTATCAATTATCAAGGATGTTAAAATATTTATCCAATGAGTATTTATTGAGCACTTGTTCTGAAGATACAGTGTAAGACAGCATCTACCCTTAGATTTCTTATGTTCTCACCAGTTAGTATGTGTATAGTGACTTACAGTGCCTAACATGTTCACACATATTTACTTGTGGGTCTCTAGGGGCTCTTCTTACATAGATGGTGCTACCCCAGTTCAACTGATAGAGACACACAGGACCAGAAGAGTTAACTGATCTCTAGTGTGAAACAGCTGCATATGTCCTAAAAAAAGAAAAGTGAGCTAGATATGGTGGTCACATCTTTAATCCCAGCAGTCAGGATGCTGCATAGACAGGCAGATCTCCATAATTCCAAGGTTAGCCTGGTCTCCATAGCTCGTTTCAGAAGAGACAGTGGTCAGTGAGACCCTGTCTCAAATAAGAATAATTAAGAAAAAAACAAGAGGGCAGGGTGCCTGGTTAGCATGTTTGAAAATCTCCCATTTATGAAGTTGCCTTTGTCCTTTATCTACAGAAAGCCAGTGTTTAGGGAGCACCAAGTACTGCAGACACAACATCATGACTTATTTCTCTCTTGATGTTAGATGCCAGCAATAAAGACTCAGGAGTGGTGTGAGCTCTCTCTTCCATGAGGTTTTCTGGAGGATTTAAGTCCTTGTAGTTTTCTGCCATACTTGGGCCTCCAGCCACTTCATTTTGTTGGAAAAGGGTCAGGAAGGTACAGTAGGCAGCGCCAGCACTCTGTAAGGTTTCCTTTGGAAGCTGCTGTAGGACATCTCTGTTTGCATCTTATTAGCCAGAATGTAGTCATGTGGTCACATGTACCTTCAAGAAAGGCTGGGAAGGCACCCATTTCAGACTGCCTGCCCTTTTATATTCAGCTAAGTTTTGAGTGTTTTCTTGGAAGAAAGAAAGTGAATGTGAAGGAATGAATAGTCTCTGCCTTGTCATTTTTACTATGATACATAAATATGTAGATATTAGTTCTTAATGTGTTTCTTTAGCAAGCGGTTGATAATTTCTAAATACTGAAGAGTAATAAGGAAAACCCACAATGTTAATTGTTTTGATTTTAAGTATTTAGTAATTTTAATAATATATTTGAGGAAATGGCTTTTGGGTTCATAATTTAACTGCTAACAGGATCACTTTTGATTTGACAACTTAGTTGTAGTGACTAGGTAATGCTTAATCCATTTGCGTGTTACCTTGTGCCTCCCCTGTTAATTACATCCATCTAAAGTGTTAACATTTAAAAAAAAAAACACCTGAGAAATTTAGGATGCCCTCTAAAGAAAATGAGAAGTATTAATAGCTTTTAACTGTGGGAGTAAGTCCTGCTCTCGTCACAAGAGGACTCAAGGACTGCAGCCTTGTGGTCTTCCTTAGGAAAAGACTTAGTGACATGGCTTTCAGTCCGTGCTGCACCCTTGAAGGGTTCTTAAGCCTAATCCTGTTTCTGGGATCGCTACACCAGTCTGATCTGTCTAATATGAGATACGTACATGTTTTGTATATACTTGGACTTCACATTGGGGGACTGGGGACAACTACAGATCTGAATGAAAGTATTAACTCTAAAAACATCGCATAGTTGGCAAGTTGTTAGGGTTATGCCAGAACCGGGTGAAAACACCCTTTCAGTTGGTGCCTCTGATCACAACTCAGTTTGAACTTGGGGTACGAGACTGATGACAAAGCCCAGAGCACTTGGAGTTAATAAGAGACACCCTCAAAAAGCTAGCACCCTAAAGGACTTTATCCTTGAAGGGATGAGAATAAATGAAGTACTTTTGTCTTTCCACTCCAGAAGGATGCAAGGAAGATTGTCTTGGCCATGAGCAGAAGTTTTAGTCTTTGGTTTTCACATATCAGTAGCCTAAGGACATATAAGCCATGATAGTAAAAAGCAACACCCCT
>LOEQ01001567.1:59879-74464 GCA_001685075.1 Bramus lutescens
GCCCTCTTCTGGCCAGCAAGCATACATACAGACAGAACACTGTGTACATAATAATAAATAAATCTTTAAAAACAAGAAAGAAAGAAAGGCACTCCAAACTGAGTATGTCTGTAGGTTGTGTTCTGTGTGCTTGAGCAGGAAATGAGATGGGGGAGAGGGGCGGGGAGAACCTGTTTAAAGGGGCAATGGAAACTGCTCTCAGTGATGACAACAGTGGGGTTTTTGTTGTTGTTATTTTATTTATTTTTCTGTGGTCATATAATAGTAGTTTTTAAAAGTTTAAAATGGATCCTCACAAGCCGTTTTGAATTCAGGATGAGACAAATTTGAGAGGTGGGGTACCCATCTAATGTGAGAGAATTCGCAATATTTAATGGATATGGCTGCATCCTGTAGTCAAGGGTATTGCAGATTATAAACAAATTCAAATAGCTGTCATTGTGAAGCAGTGCAAACAGGCTGTGCCAGATTGTATTTGTGACCCTAAGCAAGATACTTAAGCTGCCTGTTCCTCGGTTTCTTCCTTTGTGAACACAGATAACTCTGATACGGTCCCTGTTCATAGCTGTCATGGTGATTAGGAAAACTCATAGAAAGTGCATAACTCACACTGGTTAGATGCTTAACAAACAATGCAACAGCGGCCACTAATACTAATCTAAGAGACAGCGTCTAGCAAGCTGAAGAAGAAAACGGCCTTGTGACACTGGCTGGGATTTGCTCACTAGGCACTCGAAGCCTTGCTCTAGTTCCTCTAAACTAGGCGAAAGCCAGTCTGTTAATGGAAAAAGACTTGGGGATTCGGAGAAGAGATATAAGAAAGGTTTGAAATGGGAAGGGCTACGAGAGTTCAGAGGAGGGCTGGCACTGTGGGGTGAACGTGAGTTGGGCCCCTGCTGCTGAGGAAGGTCTGCCATTCATGGCTGAGGGGTCAGGGGACGTGGCAGGCGAGGAGACCAGTTCCTAGGGGCGCGTGGAAAGCTAGGACCCGGCAATGAAAGTTAACTTAGGGATCAAGGCTGATGTCAAGGATCCACTTACACAGAAAAGGGTGCACACAAGATGGCTCCAAAAAGCCTTTGCCTTCTTCCCCACAAGGACTCTCTTGGCTGCCCGGTTGGCACGTGCAACCTCTTCCCTTCCCATGCTTACTTTATTCTTCATCCTAATCATCAGCACACTGTAGCATAAAGTGTCTTTGAATTACAGGTGTCTGTTGCTGTCCTTGCCTATAGACAAACTCCGGAGATGAGGTTGAATTTTGTTGTTGGTGGTGAATGCTAGTGCCTAGCAAAGTGTCCGACAAAGTAAAGCGAAATAGTCAAGCAAATATTTGCCCAATGAGAGAAAACAGTACCCTAAGCATTCATAGTGCGCTGACAGCAGGAGA
Source organism: Bramus lutescens (assembly GCA_001685075.1). Taxonomy (NCBI): domain Eukaryota; kingdom Metazoa; phylum Chordata; class Mammalia; order Rodentia; family Cricetidae; genus Bramus; species Bramus lutescens. The sequence goes on from LOEQ01001567.1 coordinate 61,270, forward strand.
TAGTCTGGAATATCCCGTGACGTTCAGAGTATGTATAAGAGATTTCATCACTGCATTACTAAAAGTTAATCTGAGCGTTTCTGGGCCCCTTTACCTTTAGCCCATGGACAGTGGATTTGCAACATTACAGTTTTGTTTGTGATGTGGAGGCCTGTGTGATAATCCTACAATTCAACAGTTGATGCTTAAGCTGGGGCAAAGACGAGAGGCAAAGGACAAGAGTGGCGGTAGCAGCGCCCACGGAGTGTGCAGCCCCGCATCCCAAGTGCTATATAGCTTTAGCTAGTTACTTTGTTACAAAATGGGTCTCACCACGTACACAGGGGCCTCAGCTTGAACTACCCACATCAGCCTTCCTATTGCGGGGATTTGGCGATTGGAGGCATTGCTCACGGAACCAGGCTAGGCATATTTTTTATTCTATGTTTTTACACAGTCCGTCCAGGTTTGCTAGGAGTCTCCCTGTTTTGCTGACGGATGGTCAGGACTTGTTCTTAGCGTGGAGTTGAGATTTGAAACGTTTGAAGCCAAGTTTACCCTTCCTCTGTGCTTCCCAACTGCCCTTATGCGTACTTCAAGCTGTTCCCTTCAGAACCGCAACAAAATCAGTCACTCTGAGACTGGCAAGTAAGTGATGTGCCCTGGAACCACAAGGCTTGCACCCCATGCTCTGAGCAGCTGTGCCGGGTTGCAGTTTTCCTGTGATGTCTGTGCCCAAACTGAAGATCCCTATCAAGGCAACGAATTCAGTCTGAGCGAGCGTGAGAAGAGGCAGAGGAGGCCTCCTTGTCGTCTTCCTCCTGCTGAGACAAATTCAACCGACAACATGGGACATGCGTTTGTGGTAGCTCCTTAGGTGTTCATGCACTAGACCCCAAAGTCTTCTCTTGACTCCCCTCACGGCTCACTTTTGTCTCTTGTGGATTTGCCCTCAGAGCCCGCTGTCCTGTCTTTAAAAATGGCGCCAGTCTTCACCTTTATAGATGGGATTTAATTTTCCCAGTCATGTGCCGCTCTATCCCGTGAGTCAGGTGGGTGAGCAAATGGCTATTTTGTGTCGAAAACAAATAGTGCATAGAACGTAGAGATCCTGGCTTTGTCTGCGGCCTGTCGAGCTGTCCCTGAAGGGTTTTGCAAGGGCTCTAAGACGGTCGATTAATGCCTGCAGTGGGGAAGGAGAGGGCATCCGGGGCTGCCTGGAGAAGTGGTCATGTGGCTACATCAGCTCTACTTGACAGTCCCACAGCAAGAGGCGAACCCTGACTGTGGCTCCAGTGACCCTTCTGGGTGCCGTCATCTTCTGCAACTGACTGCATTGCAATGAGGAGAGCTCTGCAAACAAAAGACCCACGATGTAAATATTTGCTCGATAAACACAGATAGATGAGGCAAACCGACTGGAGCAAAAAATGGAAGCTGGGTGTCCTGAGAACCCAGTGTTCACAGGAACAAAACAGCAATATGCTATGTTCCACTAAAATCTTAAAATAAAAACAGATGATGAGCACAGCAGCAGGGGAAAATGCTGGTTTTATGGTTATGTCTGTAAGAGGGAATGAGACAGTGTTTGAAATGCTATTCTTATCTGCTCAGGGAGCCTGTGGTTTGTGATGAATTAGAAATTGTACAGAGGAAGCCATTCGTGAGATTTCTAGCCTATAGCATTCCAAGATATTTTTAATACTTAGAATTTTAAAGAGTATTTTATGTGAGTATAATTTTATGTTGAAAATGACATATCATAATTCAGATCTTTTCTCTTAAGTGGAGATAACATTTTATAAGCCCTGTCATGAAACTCTCCCAATCAGAAGGAATGGGTAGTTTTGTCTTAATACTGTCACCTATGGAGTTGTATTAGGACAGTTCCTGTATGGCTAATGCCCAGATTGGAAACTCAGATCATTAAAATAAGATTCAGTGTGTACTCCCCGCCTTTGGAAAGCTGTTTCATTGAGTGGCACTTCACAAGCATCGTTTGGTGCGAATGAACACTCCCCGCTGAACCAAAATAATTTTGGGTAATGCAGTCATGCTAGGAAAAAGAGGTGTTATACAAACATGGGGTCAAAATAGCTCAGTAAATGACTCCTACTGAAGGTTTCCAAAATCTACCGTTCATCACAAACGACGGTTGTTACATACAAGAGGCCTTTCTATGAGAGCTGGCAGCAAGCCTGTGCAAGACCACACTTACGAATTCAGAATACAGAGTCAGACGGCACATTATTTAAAATCTCAATGAAAGAGGTTCTCAGGCTTGGAATGACACTGAAGAAACACTAAGACCTCCTTTGGCCCTATCAGAGAACATTTAAAATCAACTGAAGGTGTTTTTGAGAAAGTCTTTGGCTTTTTTTTCCCCCAGGGGCTTGTATATCTCAGGCTGGCTGTGAGCTCATTGTGTAGTGGAGGATGACTCTGAAATGTTTTTTTGTTTAAATTAACTATTTCATTTTTACTATTTGTTTAGCAGGTATGTGTAGTGGTGGGCACATGTATGGAGGTCTGTGTGGTGGTGGGCACATGTATGGAGATCTGTGTGGTGCTAGGCACATGTGTAGAGATATATGTATGGAAGTCTGTGTGGTGCTAGGCATATGTATGGAGATATATGTATGTAAGTCTGTGTGGTGGTAGGTGTATGTATGGAGATACAGGTATGGAGGTCTGTGTGGTGGTCGGCTTATTTATGGAGGTCAGAGGACAACATGCAGGGGTCAAGTTTAGCAGCCAGCATTGGTGCGGGTGTCTACCTGCTCGACCGTTTCACTGGCCCAAGTCTTTGCTTCTTAACTGTACCACTTATGATATCTGTCTAGGAATCTCAGGGAAGGGATACTTGAAACTAAGAGAATGGACGATTGGCCTTGTATTACTGACCGCCCCTCCTTCCCCACTGTGGCCCAGCTCTGCCTGGAGTGAAATATTTCTTTCTCTCCTGTCACTTTGAGCCCCTAGTGCTTCCCGTACCTCTGTCCCCAGGCTGGACTGAAGCGTGAGAAGCGATGCCCAGAGACGATGGCAATGTTTGCGCATGTGTCCGTTATGTGTACTTGTAAGTTTCCGGCTTCCTCCTTTCTCTATGAGGCCCACTAACTCTGTTAAAAGAGCAGAAAGAAGAGAAAGAGAAATGGTGACACTCCTCCAGACAGGGAGAGCAGGCCTTTCAGAGAGGAAGCGTGGTCAGCCGAGGAGTCCAGGGATGGGAAAGAGGAACCTTGCGGCCGGATGCGGCTATGCCTTTCAGTTCCTTCCAGGCTGGGCACATCTGGGACACCCTCAACCCTGCCTGACCTGGGGGCATGGCCATGTTTGTGAAGGTCCTATGCAGAGGATGAAGCCTAGAGCTTCTGGGCTCTGCTGGGGTACCTCTTGCCCACATCTCCTGGAGAAGGAGATGTGGTCCATGGGGGTAGCTGCCACTGTCCTGTTCCTCTTACCTCCCAAGAGGTGGCACATCTCACTGGTAACCTGAGAAAAACCACTGTTTCCCTCCTCCTCCCCCATAGGTGGATCTTTTTTAACTCTTAAGCTTTGGAGTACCAAAGATTTTAGGAACTGGGTGAGAAAAACTGTTGACGATGCCTTTCTTAAAGCACAGTTGAAGTTCATCTTCGTTTCTGGATTGAACTAGAGCAGCCCGATGAGATACACTTGGTATATCAGTGGTCTGTCATGACTGTCCCTGTGGGCTCCCTAGTGTGTCAAGGTGAAGTCAGCCTGGCCTGAGAGAGACTTGAGGACTCACCCCACAAAACTTGTGCTGCTGTTTAAGGATGGCGGTTTCCTTCCTCTGTGACATCATCTCTTGCACGATCCAGAAGCAATGTATCTATGTAGTCTCAGCACCGGGGAGGTAGGGGACCATCATCCCCGGCTAGGTATCTAGTTTTGCTGGTTTGTTTTTGTGTTTTGGAAACACTATTACTCTGCAGCCCAGGCTGGCTTTGAACTCACGGTGATTCTCTCGCCTCAGCATCTGGAGTGCTGGGCTTGCTATCTTGAGTATGACTTTACACGCACATTTTCATCCAGAGTCTGCTGAGTTCTCTATGTGTGTTTCTCTGCTTCATATTGGCTGCCAGAATGCTTAGAACCACTCTGCAGACACTTTCTGTTTTACCCTAACCAACCCCTTGTTGAAGCTTAATTTTTGTATTTGTTTTTTTCTGGCCTCACTTCAGCATCCGTGCTTTTCTTTATTTAATTTTGAAACAGGGTCTCTTAAACCGGACTGGCTTAGAAATGCTCTGTGTACCCCAAGCTGGCCATGAATTCCTGATCCTTCTACTTCACCCTCCTGAGAGACATCTTGTTTCTGACTCATTTCACCTGGTGAAGGTGTCTGTCAGTAGGAGCTGCTCTCATCCTTAGACACACAAAATTGGGGGCAAAGAAGGAACTATCCACAAACCATTTTGTTTTCCTTGCCTATTAATATCCCTGTGGTGACCAAGCGTCCCACAGGGCATTTTCTGGACAGAGACCATGTGTTCGATAGAGAGAGATTAGGTCCTTCTTCGCTATAAGTTGCTACTTGGGTCCCTTTAAGAAATTTCTGTGTGTCTATCTGTAAGCCCTGTTTGTTTCCTTCCCTCCCTCCATACCATGCCTCAGGTACGTTAACCTTCCTTCCTTCCTTCTTTCCTTTCTTTTCTCCTCCTCCTCCTCCTTCTTTTCCCTCCTCCTTGAGACAGGGTTTCTCTGTGTAATAGTCCTGGAACTCGCGCTGTAGACCAGGCTGTTCTTGAGCTCAGAGGTCTGTGTGCCTCTGCCTCCCGAGTATTGGGATTAAAGGCGTGGACTAATTCCCAACTGGTAGGTGCTCCAACATTTCACTTCTCCAATCTTGTCCTCCCTGAGGGTCTTTGTGCCGTTTGCCTGTGTTTGGGACCGTCTCCCCTCCCTCCGCAGCCTGCCTCTTTCTTGTCCATGACAGCCATAGCTGCACCTCTAAAATACTGAGGGGTGGGCATGAAAAAGAATGAGATCTTTGTAGATGGCACCCCGGGGCTGATAACAGCAACACCTCAGACATTCTAATTTTCAGTCAGAGTTGTGTGACAGTTCCAAACTTTATCTTCTGTGTGAGCTGCTCACAGCCCTCCAGGACACATCTACTGTCTTGTCATTGGGCTTAATGCCTCTGATTCTGCTATGAAAGTTGCTGTAACTTGGAGTTATGGATTCTATTTGCATATTTTTTGTTTGTCTTCCAACCCTTCCAAGGGTTTTAGTGCCATAAGGATAGACTCTGCCTGCCTGGGATTGTCTGCATTTCGCTGCACACAGCATCAGGTCACAACAGTGTTCCAAGCCCAGGTGTACCCCGGGCTACACCCTCACACTGAACATCCTTTCATTTTGTTGGTTTGAATGTTGTTGACTTTGTTCTTATGGGATTTGGAGAAAGACACTGCCCTGGGCGGTAGCATTTACAGTGAGTCAGGACTCAGGGTTCCTGGGCATGGGCTGGGAGGGGGCATTAATATTCAGGAGAGTCAAAGGATTGACTTAGGGGGTTCAGCTGTAGTCGGTCTTGTTGCAGATGGTCTCTACACCTGGCTAGCACAGAGGGACGGAGCAAGTACTATTGTGTTTTTAGGCAAATAATGAAACTCAGAGGAGTCTGAAAACAGCTCAGAGTCCAGTACCTCCCAGCACAGGTGCTGCTGGGTGGCGGTTGCTGGAGCTTTTGCTGTGGCACAGCCTGCTCCTTTTAAACGGTTACTAACACCAGCAACGCAATCCGTTATTAGTAAAGCAGAATGAAGCAGAGAACCCACCTCCTGTCTCCAGCCAGGCTGGCTGTGAACTCCTTGTGTAACTGGGGATGCCCTTGAACAACATCTTCCNNNNTTTTTTTGAGACAGGGTTTCTCTGTGTAGTCCCAGCTATTCTGGAACTTTCTGTATAGACCAGGCTGGCCTTGAACTCACAGAGATTCATCTGTTTTTGCCTCTTGAGTGCTGGAATTAAGGCATGCACCATTGTGCCTGGCAACCTTGAATTTCTCATCCTTCTGAACATAGGGGTTGCAGGTGTGTGCCACCACATAGAGTTTTGCTTGATACAGGGGATCAAAACCAGGGGTAAGCAAGTCCTCTACCTACTGACTGCATCCTCACCGGGAAGTTAAGTTTTAAGGTGCTTAGACCTAAGCTTAAATTAACCAAACCAGTTAGTGCAGTGAAATCATTTTTCTTCTGTTTCACTTCCTTAAAGGTTCACCCTGGTTTCCCCCATTCCTTTCCAAACCTGTATGTAGGTGCTTTAGGGTTGGAAACTGGAGGGAACTGGGAGAGAGAAATGATCCAGGAAGGATAAAAAAATAATAATATGTTAAACACAAACCCAGCCATGCAGCAAAAGCCCACTTCTGCCTCTCGGCTGGGTAGGTTTCAGTCTCACGGCGGGAGGCGCACATGTACACACGCCCCTAAACCCACACAGACGAAACCCCTCCGCGGAGAAGCCGGTGACAGGAAACTCACTTCAGCACAGGAACGTAGTAATCGCTTTTGCCACTTTCGGAGTGTTCCTGCTTGCCTTAGTCACCTTGAACACCACACCGAGGCTGGCCACCTCCGACTTGGACTCTTCCCGTCCAGCGGGGGAGTCTTTCCAGCGCAAATCAGTGGGAGGAGAGAACGGGATCCCAGGAGGGACTCTTGGTAGTGATAGGGTTTGGCTACATCAGCCTTTCTGTGGCTATGGGGAGCAACTGAGACTTCCGGAGTCAATCATCTTGGTGTTGAGACATTCATTTGGCATTCTACAACAGGTAAGGCTTTTGTCTTTTTAAAAACAATTCTTCAGTGTCCTGGGGTCTCTGTAATTTGGTGATCTCTGTAATTTTGCTGAGATTTTTTTCTTACAGCTGTACATTGTAATTACCTTGTTTAATCCATTGTAAAGCATAGCCCAAACTTAGAGGAGGGGTTGTGCTCTGCTGTGTATCCCTCTCCAAAGTCTTAGCAAGACACAATGAGGTTTCCTTGTCATTTTGCTTTGTTTTTATTTTAAGACGAGGTCCTGTGTAGCCTAGGCTGGCCAATCTGTAGTCAAGAATGGCCTTGAATTCCAGATCCTCCAGCTTCTGCCTCCCAAGTGCAGGAATTACAGGTGTGTGGCATGAAGCCTGGGAAGTCACACATAGTCCTAAAACATAAAAACATTGTATAGATTTGGATCCAGAGTTGCTACCTAGTTAGCCTCAGTGCTAATGGCCCCTTTCTAGACCTTTCTATTAAATTTAGTATCTGAGGTGCTTTCCCACAGCCAATTGATTGCCTGGGTTGTAGCAATAGCATCAGAAACAATAACAAAAACTTGGGAAATCACTGATTTAAGACGTTTTACTAAGTTAAAGTCACGACTTATTCAAGGAGCAAGTAATTGATGATCGCTCACCAATTCTAAGATGCTGTGCGTGAGAGAAGAGAAATATAAGGAAATCCATTCTGTGGTGGACCTTAGACTCTAGAAGTCAGAGTGAAAAGTACCGTTTGGGAAACAGTAGGAGAGGCAGCAGGGTGGCAGAGGTTCTCAGGGCTGTAGGGGTTTCAAGAAGAGTGTAGGAGTGAGATAGAGCAGCCAGGAAGAGTGGGGCCTTCAGAAGGATGGGATCTCAGCCGATGGAAAAGGGGAAGTTTGTTTTGGACCGGGTGGGCCATATGGACTTTACATAAAGAGGAGACTGACTGGCCCAAGACGAGAAGGCAGTTTACCTACTGCAGCAGAATAGGGTTAGAAAGACAGGATGTGGGTCAAATGGCAGGTTTAATGAGAACAGACAGCATTGGGTAGTTTTCTAGCCTTCTTTAGCCATTTTCAGGGAGGCTTGATCAGCTTTGCATCCTTGGGCCACCTTCTGCTTTCTCGTAACTGTTTTGCGATACCTCCTGGGCCTCTAACATTGTCCCTTGGTACCTCGTGGATGCAGAGAAAGGCCTGTGGGAAACCTCCGTGCCGTTTTTCACATTTTAAGAAGACTTTCGAACATCTGGGTACCACAGGTAGCTTTCCTCACAGGAGGTTGACTAGGTGGATAAGCAAGTCTCTGACCCTATAAAAAGCTTCTCCAAAGATTCTGTGAACTTTTCTTGTGGAGAGTGTGAGCCGTCTTGGCCACACAGCTGTCATTTCCAGGGAAATTCCTTTAGAGAGACAGTGTGTTATAATAGTTCCTGGACCACGACAATTGGAATCTAAATAACACAGAAGATGAGCAAGAGCCAAAAGACCCATGTTGAGCCCTGGTTCTACTACTTCTGGGCCGTGGGAACCTCAGATAAGTTACTGAAATTCTCCAGTGTTCCTGTTTAAATTATAAGACAGCTCTAACAACAGCAGTAATAACTGAAAATTGTTACCTCAAAAGGTTCTTGTCGAGATAAACTATACAAGGTGCTTAACTTAGTGTCTAGCTTACAATAAACTCTCAAAGGCCAGCCCTTAGGATTTGTAAAGACTTGGTTATGCACACAAATGAAAATGAGTTGATTGCTGGCCTGAAAGCAGGCTGTCTACAAACTTGACTATTAAACACAGTATTCCTTTTAAGGGAAATTGGGGTGATAAGTAAAAAACTGGGAATTAACTTTTTCTAAATTAATTAATTAACATTTTTACATACCAACCCCAGTTCCCCATCCCTCCTCCTACTCCCCCTCTTTCCCCCATCCCACCTCTCTTCCGCTCCTCTGGGAAGTCAACTAAGACTGTCGTCCTGTCCCCTCATTGAGGCAGGATCAAGATTCCGTGTACCCCCTTCCTCCCTGCCTATCTATACATAGAAAATGAACTCTACAAAGTCAGTTCATGCATTAGAGTTAGATCCTGGTCCCACTGCCCAAGCCACACCATTGTCACCTGTATTTGGGGGGAATTAGCATTTTTGAGCACCAGCTATAGACTAGACACAGGGTTTAGATATTTTATAATGTTATCATGTGAAAAAAAGAACAGATTAGAAAGCAATGTTTTAAGCCTTCCCACGCCAGCTCTTCCAACTGCCTAGAGATCTCCTCTGAGGATCTGTAGATGTTTGTGAACATCTGGATGGATGTCTGAAGGCTGTGGGTGAAATTACAGAGGTTCTTGGAATCCGAGGCAGAGAGAGCAGTTTATTTCTTGGCCCAGTTTGAGTTAAATCACATAATTTTAATATTTTAGTTGCAATGCTAGCAAGAACCAACTGAAAATCTATTCCTCCTCCTCAGTGGGATACTTTTGACCATGAGGTCTTGAAGTATTGCTTGAGGGTCTGGATGCTTAGGTTTGGTGAAAGCCCAGGTTCAAAGCTCCAGCTTTTCCTTTCCTCTCTAAATGACAGGTTCACCTGGATTAGAAAGGCCTCCTTTTAGAAGTGTAGGGACAGCTGGTATGCTAATTACAAAGCTGATTCTCAATTTTATGTCAAGATTAGTCAAATAGTGATATTGCTTTCTTTCTAAGACCTTCTGAGAATGGAGGGGAGAGATTCTAGGGGCTCTAACTAGAGAAAGAGAGGGACAACAGCCAGAAAGGGGGCCCTGGATGGGAACTGGAAGGAGATGAGTTGGTCAGTGAGAGAAGGAGGCCTTAAGCGATGGAAGGGGTATCTAGGGGGCAAAGCAGGGTGTATTGGAAACACCCAGCCTCTGGCCTGGTCTGCCATTTCTCCCCAGCAGCTCTTGACCAGTCTGGGCAGTCTGTGCTAGGAACTGTCGCGCTGTTCCGGGATGTGGACAGCTGTCAAAAGGTTGATTACTCTGGTTCTGGCTGGACTTCGAAACCATGCAGAGAGCTTTCATTCTTACATGTCTTATCATAGCCCTGGAATTGAGTCCAGGAATCTGTGTGATCAAAAGCACAAGCCCTGAGATGACATGGAACAGGTGGCTTTACAGAGGCCATCTCAGAGCCATTAAATGAAGCTCTCTCTCCTACCAGTCCCCAAACGCCAATATGGTCACTGGAGACAGTGCTGTGGTGTGACTATCTTCTCTCTGTTGTGACCGCCATTCGAACACAGAAGAGGATTTTCCTTTGTCCTGAATTTATTCTTTGAGATAAGTTTCTGGGCGTGAGAGGACTGGATCAAGGGCGAGAGCCTTTTTAGTTCAATCCTATTCTCATAAGGCGTCTTCTTTAAAACTGCTAAGTCAGTGGTTTTCAACCTTCCAGATGCTGCAGCCCTTTAAGACAGCTCCTCGTGGTATGGGGGCCCCCACCATAAAATTATTCTGTAGCTACTTCATAACTGTAATTTTGCTACTGTTATAAACTGTAATGTAAATATCTGATATGCAGGGTATCTTGGATGAGACCCCTAAAGGGGTCACGACCCACAAGTTGAGAATCACTGCTCTAAGGAACTCAAAGGAAGACACTTACTAGGAAGGAGAAAGTGCCCAATCATCTCTGCTCTTTCTTTTCTTGTAGAAGGGAATGGAGAAAGTGACCAATCAGCTCCCCTCCTTCCTTTCCTGTAGAATGGAAAGTTGGGAAGAAATTTCCAGAGCATTTCTGAATGTCCCATGGCTTCTTCTGGTGTAAGCTGGGGCTTTCTTATCTTGCCAATTGATTTCTGGTAAAACCGGAGTCAGCAGTGACCTCTTCCCCTTTTCCTAGAAAAGAAAACCAGGGCAGAGCCTGGTGAGGTAACAGTCCCTGTTCTCACCACACCCCTGCAAGCTGTGCGTCGTCACTCATTCAGGTTACTGTTGGAGTAACTGGGCAGCTGCATACGTGACCTCACGAAAGATGATGTCGTGAGAAACACGGTCAGTGAGTTGGTGGTTAATCAAGCCCCCCAAAATAAAGTATTGCTCTCTCAGTTTTTTATGTTTTATTAGTTCTTTACATAATCTGTTGACAAAAAACCCCACTGGTTGAACAGGTGAGAATAAGGTGAATTTTCAGGGCTTTTCATGGGAAAAAATTGCACTGGGCAGTGGTGGTATACACTTTTAATCACAGCTCTGGGAGGCAGAGGCAGGCAGATCTCTGTGAGTTCAAGGCCAGCCTGGTCTGCAGTACGTGTTTCAGGAAAGCCAAAGCTACACAGAGAAACTCTGTCTTGAAAGACAAACAAACAAAAATTGCTTTTTGGAAAGTACCAGCTGATATCCTTGTGTTCTATAATCAATCTGTGCCAGCAGTCTGTAAGTATTTCCAGAAGTTTTGACAGGCGCCCAAGTCCCTGGCACCTGTGGGTCTGCTGATGGACGTGCTGTAGGACTGTATGCTAGGTGGCCCTCTCTTCTTCCTTGTTCAGTGGTCTTGTGTTGTTAGTTAGAAACCAGTCACGGGAGATTTACATTACCAAATCTGCAAACACAACGTGCTGCTCAGAAAAGAATTATTAAAAGTTTGGCCGCTATGCTGATTTTTATGGTGAATGGGAAGGGTGAGCCACTGGAAACGAAGGCATTGGGGCTGGAGAGATGGCTCAGTGGTTAAGAGTACTGGTTGTTCTTCCAGATGAACCTGGGTACAACTCCCAGCTCCCACATGACACCTCGCAACTCCAGTTCCAGGGGATCTGACACCCTTACTCAGGCATAAATGCAGGCAAAACAGCAATGAACATGAAAAAAATTTAAAAGAGGCATTCACTACTATAGCTGGCCAATTTAAAAGAAAAAAAAGAAAGAGGTGAAAGTATTTTGTGTGTCAGAATGCTAAAATAGAATTTGTTTTTACTTCACTGCAACTGTGCCTGTATGTTTTTAAAAGCTGGAGAAAATAAGAGAGTGCGAGGGAATTTGCGTGCCACAGGAGCCTTGCTGCAAAACTGCAAAGCTTGGGATGATCCCTCGGGCAGAGCATGGTGAAGGGAGTTGGGATCTGGACCATGCAGTGTTGTGGATGCTGATGGGTTTCCTTTGAGCAGCTGAGACTGGAGAAGTTCCTGGGCTCTGAGAACTTGAGCAAGCACCTTGTAGACGAGAAGGCCAATGTCACTGCACACTAAGGCCCTAAACAGTTTCTGGACACAGCTCTTCCTTACGTAGACTGAGAACCAGACAATAGAAAAGCTATACTCTAAGGTCAGAGGTGCTACGTGCCTGTGATCCTAGTGTCCAGGAAGCTGAGGCAGGGGGTTTGAGACCTGGAGGCCAGATGAGCCTCCTGCAAAACTGTCTCAATGCAAAGCAAGCAAACAATAACAACACAGGAAAAAAAAAAAGCAAGAAACTCATCCAAGAGAGCTAGCTGGTCCAATGTGACAGTATTGCAGGGGATGGCGCAATGCGATAATTATTAGGAAAAATATTGAACCTGCTCTTCACTTAGAGTGGAATAAAGTTCTGACAGAGTAGGAGAGAAACAATAAAAAAGGTGAAAATAAAATGAAAGAGACAAAGAGGCCAGAGAGAGCGAGAAAAAACCTGTTTTAGGAAGAGGTCGAAGTGATGGTCTCAGTGTGTGTGGAAATAGTTCGGTTTTGATTTTAAAATGAGGGTGTAAACTGGAGAGGATATAGTTCTTCTGAGTTGTGGGTTCTCAGACGTGTGTGTCCAAGAATCACCTGTAGGATGGGGACGTCATAGGCTGTCTCCTTCATGTTGTCTGTCAGGAAGGAGACAGGCAGGAATGTGCTTGTATATTTCTGGTAAGTCTGATGTGGACAGGCTATAGGTCCTTGTTTGGGAGACACTGTAGATCAAAGGGTAATAGTTTAGTTTAGAGGAAACATACTCTCTGTCTCTGTTTGTGTTGTGGTGTGTGTGTGTGTGTGTGTGTGTGTGTGTGTATTATGGGTAAGGCCGGGGGCTGGAGGCTCACAGTCCAAGAGCCTATCTTGTGAAGATATATCAGCAGAGAGAGCAAAGTCAGAAGTTAATTGTTTGTTATCGAAATAAGCTAAAGCCGGGAGGCTGTATTTACTGTAATCCCCCGATGCAGTTAGTACAACAGAATTCCCCTTCATAAGCAAGCAGCTTTTGGTACGAATTTGAATCACCCAGGTGAGTTTGAAGACCCATGAATGCTTTGGCTTCAACCAACTGGAAGGTAGTCATTAAAAATAGGCTTACAAGCTGGGCAGTGGTGGCGCACACCTTTAATCCTGGCACTCACGGGCCAGAGACAGGCAGATCTCTGTGAGTTTGAGGCGAACTTGGTCTGCAGAGAGAGTTCCAGGACAGGCTCCAAGGCTCCAAAACTGCAGAGAGATCTTGGAGAGAGAGAGAGAGAGAGA
>LOEQ01001567.1:76303-94900 GCA_001685075.1 Bramus lutescens
CTCCCCTCCTCCCCACCCTGTGTCTGTGTGTGCATTTGTTCACAGCGTGGGGATTGAACCTATAGCTTCATGCATGCTCTAGGCAGGTGCTCCGGCATAGAACCACATCCCCTGCCCAGATACCGTCTTTCCTCCCTGAAGCTGAACATTGGGTTAGGCCTTGACAGCTCTGGGGCCAGTCCTTTCCCTATACAGTCTTTTGACCATAGATGCCATTTGGTCATTGTTGGGTCTGGCAATTTGGGGAATTGCGCTTTGGTTGAAAACTCAAGCCTCTGAGCATCTCTTCTTGAGCAGAGACTCAACCCCAAATCTGCCCACTGTAACCAGCCAGCTCTGCTAAGATGACACCACACTACAGAGTCACAGTCATAGGCTGGGCTGCAGGGTAGAAGCGTGAAGTGTGCCCTTCCTCAACCCTCCAGAGAACAAGTATGTGAAGGTGGCTAAGAATTCATGAAATATGAGTCGACATTCTCTCTTTCTGGGGTAGTATGACAATTATACCCGTATCTTTGAGATAGAAAATGAGAATCTCAAACAGATACATTCATATAAGGAGTACAAAGTGCCTTCCATCACCGTCTTAATCACAAAACCTGCGTGTAGGTTTTGTGCCAAGTTCGATATGGATCAGAGTAATAACATTGCATTCTACGACCCCTGGTCCCAGCCCTCAGCACTTGAGTGTGGGTTTTTAATGGTTAGGCTTAAGGCTTTTCTCACTTTACAGTGGGCCCATACAGCTGTTCTGCCTTTCTTTCTCAGTACAGCACGCCACACATGACATAAGGAAGTCAGCATTTCACTATAAGACAGTCTTCAAGATAGATGACTGTGCCCAGGTACAGGCTGATGTTAGTGTGCTTAGCATGTGGGTATGGGCTAAGCTAGGAAGTTAGCATGTTACCGAGTGCATTTTCAGTAAACAACACTTCCAGCTGAGGATGGTTCATCAGGACAGCATACCACTGTAAGCCAAGGAATGGCAAAGGCCAAGGGCAAACTTACCCTTTTTACAGGCCACTTGGCGTCCTTGCTGCCCTTAGCTAGCCANCCAGTGCCACTGCAGGTGAGTGGCTGCTTCCTCTCCCTTTTAGATCCTTCCCTTTTCTTTCAGGCTGAGCCCTGCTTTTCTTTGTCTCCCTTCCCTCCAGGCCCAACCACCACTCTCTTGAGACGCGGCTAAGGATATACACCTCGCCACAAACCTTTTTCTTTCTCTCTCTCTTGTGCTTTTTTTTTCTCAGTTGCCACAAAAATTTCCTAGTTTTATTCCAACCGTGAGCTGAAGGCAGTGCTCACCATAGTGGGGACATCTAAAAACGTGGAATCAGTCCTCCTACCCAGGAACGGGGAAGGGAAAGCCATGTATTTACACCCAAATTTAAATTATGTAAAGCCATTTTTGTTGGCAACAAAACCCTTCATATAATTTGCTCCACAATGCTTTTCTCCAGATAAAACCTGACTTTTGTCAGCTCCAATATCTTTGGACAGTAACTGACTGAATTTATGTTGCTAGCGGCCCTGCCCCTGCTTATGCTGATGGGGTAGATAGCATTAAAGGTCTGTACAGGAAATATGAGGGGTAAAGCCAGAAAACCCTTACATATCTGCAGTACCACAGTTTCCTACATCTCTAAATCAATATCGTCATTTTATTCCTGTACCTAGGTTCTCAGAGAAACATCTACGACACTGTTGGCTTTAAAATCTAATAGTGAATGTAGGTTCATAATAGTAGTGCCGGCCCATTGTAGCAAATGAGACATGCTTTTTAACATAAGCTCACAGGAATGCATTTTTGCAACCTATAAGCTTTTGTGTATTAAAATCCCTACGCAGTCTCTTCACTTCAAGGTATATAGAACCCACAGAGAATGGTCCTGGCGTTGCTTTCCAGTCTAAGAGAAATCTTGCTAACTCTCAAAAGGAGCATTTGAATTAACAAAGGGAGACTATAACTGTCTCTCCAAGGCCTGTGGTCAGCTTCTTTTCTTTTTATCATCTATGTCTTGGGGAAAGTTATTAAAACAGATATTTGGCAATATTAGTATTAAATTCTAGAGCTGTGAAAATATGTGGAGAGTGGGGATGCCCATGTAAAATTTAGATTGAATGTTCCAAACCAGATGGATGGCTTTGGATTTCCCCAAGTTCTGCCCATTTGACTTGGGAAAGACCCATCAAATGCTTATCTGGGAGAAAGGTTCAATGCTCTTCCAACCGGGCTTAGATGCCTGTGGTTTCAATTTAAGACTAGACTGCTACTTTTCAAAATTGTAGTTAAGAAAACAAAACAGAACGCCAGCGCTTTCAACTGAAGTTCATGCTTTTGTTTGTTGACCGGCGACGAGGTAACTTTATACTTTCAGCTTTTCTGGCATAGTGGCCCTTTCTTTGGAGGGCTAAAATGATCACACTTCAGATTTCTTTTCTACAGCTATTGATGCTGTTTCGCAGTTAAATTTGGCCATGACTGACTGATTTTCTTTTCCCACAAGTAGATAAGCTCACAATGCTATCCACCAATTACAGTTACCCTTTTCTTTGCCTTGCCAGTTTGCAGAGTGACTATTGGCTCTGGGATACTGTCTCATTAAAACACAGCTAGTGACCACGGTGATATGTGCTTATGATGTGAAAATTATTGTGACATTTTGAAGAAATTTGGTGCTTCAAAATCTCTACATCTATATTTTACCTTTTAAAATTCAAGGATCTTAGGTCTTATAATTCGATACTCACAGAAAACACTACCCACCCCGTAGAGACAGGGTTTCTCTGTGGAGCCCTGGATGTCCTAGAACTCCCTCTGTAGACCAGGCTAGCCTTGAACTCACAGAGACCCCCTGCCTCTGCCTCTCAAGTGCTGGGATTAAAGGCGTGCACCACCACTTTTTAATGATGGGAACTGGAGTATAAAGGCTGGAGAGTTTATATTTTAGAGTTAGAGATCTTATAGCTAGCTCTATTGCTTTATAGTTAGTTTTGGAATTAAAGGAAAATAAAATTTTCAAATGAATACAGTTGACTTTTTCTAAGTTCTTCACATGTCAGGAATTTCCCAAAGAAACCAAAAATATTCAATTTGGTAACAACTTTTATATACATTGAAAGACATGTGTACTTGATAAATCATGAGTGTGTTCATTTTAGCATAAGAGGAAAATTACTTTGTATCATCTCTTGTTCCTTTCAAATGCTAAATATAAATTGGAACATTAAAAAATTCTTTAAAAGGATTAGTTTAGCAAAGAAGAAAATTTTCATTTAACTGAGAGAAATCTCATGTTTGATTTGTATAATATCCCTGATTACATTTTTAAATGTTTGGTTTTTTATGGATTTTTTTACATTTTATTAATTATTATTATTATTTGTGTGTGTGTGTGTGTGTGTGTGTGTAAGCATGCCCATGTATAGAAGAAGTCAGAGATTCTTGCCTTCTACTGCGGGAATCAGGGATCGAACTGAGATTGTAAAGCTTGCCTGCCAACATTTCTACGCTCCTAACTCTGGCTTTGGTTTAACAGTAACTAAGGATCATTTTAGGACACGTATTGCTTGTGAGACACACAGGTTATCAGCAGTGCTTCTGCCTACAAGTTGCACAAGACCTGACTAACAACAGTGGTTTAAAATAGCCAGCATCCCTTGCTCTGTGAACAAGTAGGCGGGAGCCTGTCTGTGTTCTGGAACTGGTTCAAGTACACAGGCAATTGTCTGCAAAGTGACCATGGGTTTGGAACTACCCATTGAAACCTGGTGGGCTTATCATTGAATACATAACTGAAAACAATGACTTCCCCAGAATAGCTCAACAGGGAGGGATCAGGCCACGTGGACCAGTCTTTTCATTTTCCCTAGCTCCTCCCAGATTCTCCCCACTTCCTTACCCACCCAACTTTATGTTTTTGTCTGTTTATCTCTTTAAAACAAAAACAAATCCAAAACCAAGAGACCAATAAGACCGAAAAACCAAACCGAAACAAAATAAAAAGCCATGGAGTTTGTTGTGTGCTGGCTAACTACTCCTGGGCATGGGGCCCACCCTGGAGTGTGGCTGATATACCCAGTGACAGTCCATTGGAGAAAGTTATTTTTTCCAGTTGCCAGAGGGTATTGAATATAAATAACCTCTTGGTTAGGGGTGGGACCACATGTCTTCATCCCCCTCTTTTAGTGCTGGGACCCCATCTGGCTTGAACCCGTGGAGGATTTGTGCACAATCTCTGTGATTTGTGCCACAGCATCTGTCCTGCTGTGCCTGGAAGACAGTTTCCTTGGAGTCATCCATCACCTCTTCCTCTTTTAAATAGATCCCTGAACCTTGCGGGGAGGGGTTAGGACTGAGTCCAAAGTCCTTTACTCTCTGCACATTGTCTGGTTGTGGCTCTCTGTGCTAATGTACAGGGCCAATCTGTGGGAGGCCTGCGAGACCATGCTTGCTGTCATGCACCTCAGTCTCCCTGTCTTCCAATTCTTACATTCTTTCTGCCCCTTTTCTGTGATGTTCCATGAGCCTTAGAGGGAGTGATAGAAAAGCCCCATTAGGGCTAGCACTCAATTGCCCCTTGTTCTTAACACTTAGCATTGAGTCTCTGCATTCACCATTTACTGTCAGAGCTAAGGTGGGGTAAGGATTCTTAAGAATAAGAACTATGTCATCCGTGGACACACACACACATATATATATGCGCATTCATGAGTGTATTCAGACCAGGGGTTGATATCAGGTGTGCTCCTCCCTCACCCTTCACTGTGTATTGAGACAGAGTCCCTCACTTGAACCCAGAGCTCATGATTCAGCTAGGCTAGACAACCAGCTTGCTGTAGGGATCACTTGTCTCTACCTCCCGAGGCCAAGATTACAGGCAGGCCACCGCACCTCTTGACTCTTACATGGGTGCTGAGACTCCTGTTCTTACACTTGCATGGTCTGTGCTTTGCCATCCCAGCAGGCCTAGCTTCTCATTCTTGCTTCCTATCATTCTTCAGCTGTAGCCTGAGGTCCAGGCAGAGCGATCTGTCTGGTCCCTAGACATGTAAGTGGTATTACTTCTTCAGGCCTTTGCACGTTCCCCTCTTCTTGCTTTGTGAAACTCCTTTTCTTTCCATATTTTATTCAACACCACTTTCTGTGAGACACTTGAAGTGGTTTCAACCATTGCCAGTCCTCATTGCTTCCACTCCAATCTTTGACATCTTACTCTCCGCAGCCCAGATGAAGTCCAGCTTTCTTCATAAGTCCGTAACAGGGCCTTAAGCCTGAGCACATCTCAACTCCACTCTATCCCGCTCCATTTCCAGTCTGCCTTTTTCTTTGATGCATCTGCTTCATTAGCCAGTCATCTCATGTCTCCATTTGTTGCTTCCCTAGCAGCAGATCTGCATCTTGTCTCCACAGTTGGCTAAATTCCAGACAAATAGGGATTCCCATGACCGGTGAGCGCTGTGTGTAAAGCAAGAATTAGGAAAAGTTGCTTAAATAGTAGATAAAATGCACAGACATCAGAGGATAAAGTGAGAGCACACGGTGATAGAAGCGCTGTTTCTTTGGGATTCTAACCCTGCTTTATTTGTGTCTATGCACCAGCGTGGGCACAGCGCATAGGAGAAAACTCTAAGCAGGATGTGGTGGTTCACATCTGTCATTTCAGCACTTGGGAAGCTGAGGCAGGGGGATTGTTGTGAGTTCAAGGCTAACCTGGGCCATGCTGTAAGAATGCTGTCTAGAAGAACGCACACACACACACACACACACACACACACACGCATGCACACACGCACGCACGCGCACACACGTACACGTTCATGCACACACACACACACAAAGGGGCTGGGGGACAGTGCTCGAGGGCCTGGTTAGAGTCAGAAAACTATTTATCTGCCTTGTCCTGCCTTCCAGTTCCTGCCCCCTATGTAGGAGTTGGCAGCACCACAGGATGGTGTGACACTCAGGGCTGTAACTCTGCTCCAATCAGCAGCGAGCACAGTCAGCGGCTATGAATGTTTCCTTGTGTCTCATCTGATGGGTCTATAAATTAGGGGTGTTTTCTACCATGGGGGATTATTATGAAGAGAAGATGAGGTAATGTATGAAAGTGCCTGCAGCGTGGTCTAGAACTTTGTAGACATTGAGTGGATGGTACAGCGGGCGGCTGGGCTTACACGGTTCGATGTTTAGTGGCGCTGAGATGCCTTTGTTTTCCTGAGTTTGCTTCTTGAAGAACGGTTGTCTCTGAGGTGTGCTTGTTGGGAAGATGACCATGTGATATTCGATGCTATAGCTAGGCTCTAGGAAATGTTTCCTGAATCAATTTAGTCACTGTGCAAACTTCATAAAGTATACTTACATAAATCAAGGCAACTACTAGACTGGGCAGGGTGACGTAACCAGTAATTGCAGGAGGTTGGCGCAGTAGAATTGCAAGTTCTAGGCCTTCCTGGGTGAGAGCGAGTTCAAAACCTGCCTGGACAACCTAGTTGATTCCCTTACTCAAAAATAAAATAAACCAAAGAGGACTAAATCTCAGTGGTAGAATTCTTACCTAGAATGTTCAAATCTCTAGGTCCCATCTCCAGTATTGGGGTGGAATGGGGTGGGGTTGGGGTGGGGAACAGCTATGGCATCACAGGAGAGGAGGACACAGCTATGGCATCACAGGTGCTATAATATAATATTAGACACAGCTCGTTATGGACAGACGTGCAGGGCACAGCTGTATTTCTAGAAGTTGGAATAGGGAACACACATATCTCCAAAATGCTCAGAGAATTTAGACCTGGGATGAAACCCTCTTGTTCCCTGTGATGATAAAAATTAAGTCCTGTGGTGGTCACTTGCTTCCAGTGGACCAAGCAAAACTTAATCCATTTATTCTCTGTATGCAGGCACATTTTGAAGCTGCACCAGCAACTGAGCTTAACGCAATTATCTTGACTTTTGACTGGGTTCCCTCCAACCCAACTTGACCAAGTAAAAATACAAAATAACAGCTAAAAATCTGAATTTCAGATAAAGCGCTAACAATATTTTTAGTATAAGCATATCCAATGACCATTGATTAGAGAAAAAAATAAATTATTTGAAGGAAAAAGTGAGTATCTTGAGATTATCCAATGCTAGTTACACTCTGAGCGAGCTGTTCAGACGGCCATGAGAACTTGCCTTTAAAAGAGGGAAAATAACTCTGGAAAAGTGAGGTATTGATTATTCCCAAAACTTTAATACAGCCAAAGAAAAGCATCTAGTAGAATGAGTCCTTAATGGAAGAAAATGAAGGATAACAGCACATATGTAATAAGATGCCATGATGAAACCCTTACTCATGTGTGCTAACCTGAAAAATCAAGAAGAAATATGGGGCTGACCAGATGGCTCAGTGGGTAAAGGCACCCGCCACCAAACCTGATGAGCTGAGTTCAATTCCCAGGACCGACATAGTGGGAGGAGGGAATTGACCACAAGATAATCAAATAAATAAATGTAATTAAAATTCATTACTATATTACAGTGCAAAACGGGCCATATTTGTATAACTTAATACATTTTATTCTTCATTGTTAAAACTTCTAGGCTAATAAAGTTTCAGTAAGTCCTTTAAACATTTAGAATATAAAAATGTGTCTGGATTTTAATGTTACACTGGCAAATAGAACAAAATATCATTAGAATGCTGGGAAAAATAAGAAATTGAGTCATATATATCCACCTAATTCTACCAATTGCTAAGATATTGCCCTTATGTTTGCTCATCTCTTCCCAGCCCCCGACTATGTGGGAGCAATTTAAATAAAGGTCGGCTGTGACTGGTTCTTTATAGGGGGACAGTGGCGGGGGTGGGATTTGTTTGCTTGATTCTCTTGGGTATTTTCTCTTCCAGTGAAACTGGCTTTGAGGAGAGCAGGGGAACAGAATACAGCGGACTGTGAGAAAGGCTTGGCCTTCTGAGTGTATTCACATCTCAACACATGCAAACTGATTGCTAGTCTGTTAGTGGAGGGCACATCTGTTGTAGAGGGCCTTTTTATGGCCCTGTATGTCACCCTAGTCAGGCAGTACCTTCTGGTAATGTGGTCCCCTGTTGGATGCTTGGTGCTACCCCTCTTTCGCCTTCTCTTTGGATCTGGGAACTGCTTCCTTCACCATCTCCTTGAGGGGACAATTCCACAAGAATTAACTCCTTGATAATCCCAGACCAAGAAGTATGCTGCTGGGATCTTCTGAACGAATGTATCTTTGTTAATTATTTGAGAATTTTATACATGCACACATGTATTTTGATTACATCCACTCCCAACTCTTTCTGGTAACACCTTCCAGATCAACTCCTACACTCCTACCTCCTAACTTCCTGTCCTTTTCTTTTTAAACAACCTCCTGAGCCCAGCTAGCTCTGCCCACATACATATGGGGTGGGTCATCCACTGGAGCATCGTCAGTCTGCCGGGGCCACACCCCTGAAGCAAACAGTCTTCCTCTGCCAGCAACCATCAACTGTCAGTAGTTCCTCAGCTAGGTGTGGGGCTTATGACCTCTCCCGTCTCCATGACGACATGTTGACAGATGGCTTTGTCTTCTGTGGGTCTTGTGTAGGCAACCATAGCTGCCGTGAGTTCAGGGGTGCAACAGTTATAGCGAGTCCAGAAGACGTTGGTTCATCCTTGTCTCCTCTGACCTCTGACTCTAACAATCTTTCCACCCACTCTTCTGTAATGGTCTCTTGAAGTGTGATCTAGATGCCTCATCTGTGGCTGAGCATGCCACGGACACTTATTTTCTGCAGTTTGACCGTTGTGAGTTTCTTTGTTAGTGAGGTCCTCTTGCTGTGGGGAGCTGATTAGATTCTGGTCTGTAATCCTTAAAAACGAATATTCTTCTCTGTGCACAAATGGTAGTGATAAGTTGGCCGAGAAGACCCTGGCATTCAGCCAGAAGATAAGTAAAGGGAAAAGAGAGATAACAGGCTTTCACGTGATGGAGAAAGGAAGCCACTAAATCATGGGTACAGCAGGGTACAGAGCAGGGAACTGATTCTTTCAATTCGAACTGAACCCCAGACAGCAAAGTTTTTTTGGACCTTGTTTCTGAAAAAAATGCCATGTGTGGATCTCACTCTTCTAGTACCTGAATACACACACACACACACACACACTACACCAGGGGGGTAGATATCTTGATATGTGCAGATACACACACACACTACACTGGGGGGATAGATATCCTGATATGTACAGATACACACACACACACACACATACACACACTACACGGGGGGATAGATATCCTGATAAGTACAGATACACACACAGACTACACCGGGGGGTAGATATCCTGATATGTACAGATACACACACACACACTACACTGAGGGGGGTAGATATCCTGATATGTACAGATATACACACACACACTACACTGAGGGGGGTAGATATCCTGATATGTACAGATACACACACACACACTACACTGAGGGGGGTAGATATCCTGATATGTACACACACACACACACACACACACACACACACACCTATCCTGCACCAGGTTAGAAATGAAACAAGATCCCATTGTGAGGTTTTCAGAATTACTCTTACAAGTAAGATTCATTCATACAAAATATAACAACAACAACAACAACAAAATCTCAGAAATAAGTCCATAGAGGATCTGATTGGGGGGACCCATAGCAACATGTTCTAGGACATAGCTTACTGTATCACCCTCCCTGATCAGGGGACAGAAAAAATTCCACGTGGTCTCTAGGAAGAGTGATTTTTCTTAGTGGGACATTGCTGGGACAGCTGCCCAACAGGGCAGCCCCGTGTTTCTCTGTGGCAATGTTCTTTCCTCTAGTCCTTTTGTTTTAAAAGTCCAAAGAACAAAGCATAGAATATTGAGGAACATTGCTGGGTGTAATATGAGTTCTTTTATCTTTTCATTGGCTGTTTGGTCATTGGGTTGTGAACAGTGTGGTATTTTTGGTGTGGTCTATTAGTTTTCTGGAACTATAACACAATGGCTCAGGTTGAGTAAGTCTGCCCACGCTTTTTCCAAACTAGGCGCATATATTCGGGAAGGTTCTAATTATATAGCAGGAGTGTCAGAAATGGGGGTCCAGTGGAGTTATGAATTGGGAGAACAGAACAGGACATCAAAACATTTGAACATCAACACAACCTCCTTTCAACTTGTGGCAGTTTTGCTTTAGGTGGTCATACATACATACATACATACATACATACATACATACATACATACATACGTACGTACATACATACATACTTAATATGGTTTTAAAATGACTGTGTGTGTGCTCTGTACTGCCTTTGAAAGGTTATTTGCTTGGCTTTTCCAAGCCTAAGATAAAAAATATATGCTTTTTTAGAAAGGATGTAAAAATGTCTACCAGGTACCCAGTTGGGCGCCATCTTCCTCATTTACCTTCCCTTTCTCCCTGCTCTGGAGTCTTAACTTGGTCTCCACTCTGGTTCCTTGTGGGTATTGGGGGAGGCACCTGTGACTGATGTGCCCTTTGGAGCCCCATCTGTGTCTCTAGGTGGGTACTGCAGGTTAATGCCTGCCATTCTAGCCTAGAGAGCACATTGGGGCTGCAGTTGGTGCTTATNACAGATACACACACACACACTACACTGAGGGGGGTAGATATCCTGATATGTACACACACACACACACACACACACACACACACACCTATCCTGCACCAGGTTAGAAATGAAACAAGATCCCATTGTGAGGTTTTCAGAATTACTCTTACAAGTAAGATTCATTCATACAAAATATAACAACAACAACAACAACAAAATCTCAGAAATAAGTCCATAGAGGATCTGATTGGGGGGACCCATAGCAACATGTTCTAGGACATAGCTTACTGTATCACCCTCCCTGATCAGGGGACAGAAAAAATTCCACGTGGTCTCTAGGAAGAGTGATTTTTCTTAGTGGGACATTGCTGGGACAGCTGCCCAACAGGGCAGCCCCGTGTTTCTCTGTGGCAATGTTCTTTCCTCTAGTCCTTTTGTTTTAAAAGTCCAAAGAACAAAGCATAGAATATTGAGGAACATTGCTGGGTGTAATATGAGTTCTTTTATCTTTTCATTGGCTGTTTGGTCATTGGGTTGTGAACAGTGTGGTATTTTTGGTGTGGTCTATTAGTTTTCTGGAACTATAACACAATGGCTCAGGTTGAGTAAGTCTGCCCACGCTTTTTCCAAACTAGGCGCATATATTCGGGAAGGTTCTAATTATATAGCAGGAGTGTCAGAAATGGGGGTCCAGTGGAGTTATGAATTGGGAGAACAGAACAGGACATCAAAACATTTGAACATCAACACAACCTCCTTTCAACTTGTGGCAGTTTTGCTTTAGGTGGTCATACATACATACATACATACATACATACATACATACATACATACATACGTACGTACATACATACATACTTAATATGGTTTTAAAATGACTGTGTGTGTGCTCTGTACTGCCTTTGAAAGGTTATTTGCTTGGCTTTTCCAAGCCTAAGATAAAAAATATATGCTTTTTTAGAAAGGATGTAAAAATGTCTACCAGGTACCCAGTTGGGCGCCATCTTCCTCATTTACCTTCCCTTTCTCCCTGCTCTGGAGTCTTAACTTGGTCTCCACTCTGGTTCCTTGTGGGTATTGGGGGAGGCACCTGTGACTGATGTGCCTTTTGGAGCCCCATCTGTGTCTCTAGGTGGGTACTGCAGGTTAATGCCTGCAATTCTAGTCTAGAGAGCACATTGGGGCTGCAGTTGGTGCTTATTCTGTCATTTCTGTTTCTTCTGATTTACAAATGTCACCCACTTCATGGAGTTCTTTTCTCACGGTCTGACAGTCCCTTGTGATGGTCTCAGCTTTTTCATAATTATAAGGAGATACTTTTATTTTGTAAAAAAAAAATTAAACAGCATTTTTAGTATCTCCCCCTCCTTGGGAGGAATATTGGGGCAAAACCTACAGCTTTAGGTTACTGGACAGCATGCTTTTTTTCTTTCATTTTAAATTGGAGTATGTTCTGCAACAGTTGCTCATGGCCTGGCTGATGAGGCAGTGGTGAAGACAATGGGGTGGTGGTGTCTCTGGGCTTGTCAAGGGCGTTCTACTAGCCCAGCCCATCTTGGCTCAAGCCTCCGGTGTCATTCTTTCTTGAACGTGACTGTACAGCTGGGCTTGGTGGTGAATGTCTTTAATCCCAGCAG
The DNA here is from genome assembly GCA_001685075.1 of Bramus lutescens. Classification (NCBI taxonomy): domain Eukaryota; kingdom Metazoa; phylum Chordata; class Mammalia; order Rodentia; family Cricetidae; genus Bramus; species Bramus lutescens. Next base: position 88,555 of record LOEQ01001567.1, read on the forward strand.
GCAGATCTCTGTAAATCTGAGGCCAGCCTGGTTTACGGAGTGAGCACTAGGCCAGTCAAGGCTACCTGGTGAGAGACCCTGCCACAAAAAACAAAGAAGGAGTAGAAGGCGGAGGTGAATCTTCAACAGTATTAGTAAATGAACTGGAGGGTATGCTTAGATAGTCTTTTGCAAAGCATCATAAGATTTTATGTGTATTTTTTTGTCACATAAACAGTGATATACATAGAAAGAAAATTTGGAAGATATAAATAAACATTAAAAAGAAAAAAAAGCCAAATATGGTGGCACACTCCTTTAATTCCAACACTCTAGTACTGTAAGTACTAGACCAGCCTGATCTACACAGTGAGTTCAAGAGCAGTCAGAGCTACCTAAAGAGAGCCTGTCCCAGAAAAACAAAACAAAACAAAACCAAAACCCAAACCCAAAAACAAACCTGTAGCCATACTAATACAGTATTAGTATTTTGTTATATTGTTCCTGATTACTATCCTTCCCCCTCATTTTATTAAAAAGTCAGGGTTAGATTGTATTTACTGTTTAGCGTTTCTTTTTTTCACGTAACATTTGCTATCATATGTATTTCCCCTACATTATTAAAATTTCTCCAGTAGTGGGAAAAGGATGTTTTCTGGGAGTTCCTGGAAGACTTCATGGAAGAGGCGGCATCTGAGTTTGGCTCTGGGGAAGGGTATGGAGAGCAAGTAAGGACATGTATTGGAAGAGGAGGGCAGCACCGTCGAGGATACTGAGGTTGGGAAGGGTAGGAGGGTTTGAGGAGATCCTGTTAATATTGTAAGGACAGACCAGAAGAGACTGGAATCCAGAGAGAAGGCTCCTGCAGTAAAGAGAATGGGTCACAAATCTGCTCCAATGTCTCCTCCAACCATGCTTCGGACATTGGAGTCTATGATCCCCACCTATGTGCAGGCTTTTCCACATGCTGCCTTGGGCTTAGGACTAGTTCCTCGTGGTCTATCCTCCTCTCTTCCTTTCTCCTCCAGGATCTAGTTCAAAGGCCACCCCCTGGATCTCACTGCCCTGCTGATTTTAACACCGACCTCAGAAACTAGCATCTTTTCTTCACCTCTGGCAGAGTCTTCATTTGCTCCTGGTCTGATTTTCCTGTGGGAGGAAGCTGAGAGCAAGGCCATTCTCTGGGCAGAATCCTGCTTTTCCTCTTTCTGGTTTAGGGCTTTATTAAAGCCAAGGTTGGAGCTTCTGGGGTCTGAATTTGATGCTGTCACAAAATCACGGTGCCTCCCTGTGGACTGCACATTACCTCCTGCCAAGAAATCACCTCTATAAAGAAAAAAAATGAAGGTCAGAGACATTATCAACCAAGTTAAAAAATAATAAATTTTTAATCCTCTAGGCTCAGTCTAAAACTATACTAACATTTTCTTTGTCACCTTCTGTCCCCGTTAGGCCAAGTTTAAGTGGAAGTCAGTTAAAGATTGTCGTATTTTTTCAGACTTCTGTGAATTTCTAAGTTGATATTAATAGGACATTATGCATATAAGTAATAAATTAAGCCATTAAAAAAAGAACCCTACCGTGAGGGGCCCTGGTGGTTTTCACAGGTGCTACACATTCCTGTCTCAATTTCCTGATCTTTTAGCTGAGCATCTAGGGAGACATTTAATCACATCACTGTGGACTGTATTTGCGATAAAGTCTCCATAAAAATACTCATGTCTGTATGCTAAAGAATTTAAAAAGTGGGCAATTTAAAGTACAGTAGCCATGCTCCTAGGGGAGTTTGCTCTCTCGAGGAGCAAGTGTAAGGTGAGGTGAGCATCTCCAGCAAGCTGGAGTGGCTACTTATGGCTGAGAGCAAGGCCTTTTGCTTGCTTATGCCTTTTGCTCTGCCTGCGCCGGTGTTCTTTTGGGCACAGGAGACTGGGTCTTGCCAGGGCCACTGTATTAGGTCTGTATATTTAGTTCTGTGTGAATGGGAGGGAGGGGTCCTTTGCCATGCTTGCCTCGCAGCTGGTGTAGTACACACTGCCAGGCGATGCACGGAGGCTGACTGGGATTCTTTTTAGAGCCTGGTGACAGACAGTCCATTGTGTGGATGTGGCATCATTTGCCCAGTCACTGCCTCCTGGACCATTCAGTTAGTTACTTTGTTGCTGTTACAAGTGCTACAGCGGTGGAAATTCTCACACGCCTTGACTCTGTGTAAGGATCCCAGCACAATGTGCTCAAAGAAGAGAGTTGCTGGTTAGAAGACATATGCATTTAAACTTTTGGTAGATACTGGCAGGAATATGAAGAGTGGGGTGGTACAAGGTCATAAGGGGGTGTATGTTTTGTGAAGAGTTTGAAAACAACAGTAAGACCAATGTGGGTCTCATTTGCTGATATCTGTACGCTGTCAGTGATGACACCAGGCTGTTCTTTTCTTGCTTGCTTTTCCCCCTTCTCTCTTATCTCTTTGCTTCTCTCTCCCAGCTTCCTTCTTCCCTCCCTTCCTCCCTCCCTTCCCCCTCCCTTCCTCTCTCCACCCCTCCTTCCTTCCTTCCATTTTTTTCTCTTTTCTTTCATGAGATAAGGTCTTGCTACAGAACCCCTGCCCAAGCACTAGACCAGACAAGTCCCAAACTCATGTCAATCCTCCTGCCTCAGACTCTCAAGTGTTGGCATTACATATGGGTGCCACCATGCCTATCTCAGAGTAAGTTCTTTATAGCATGGGCAGATTCTACCAGCATTTCAGAGGCAAATTATACCACCCCCGATGTTTCCGTTCCTACCCTTGAACAGTAGATCAGGATTCAATGGTGATGGCAGGGTGGCTGTAGAGAACGGGAATTGCATCTAGAGGTCTAGGAATTGAATTGTATTTTATAACTTATTCTAAAGCTAAAGATTGGCTCAAGAACATGTTTTTTTTTCTAGAAATAGTTTTGTCCTATGGAGGGGGAAGGTTTAAAAGTGTTCGACCCTGTCAGCTAGGTGCCACTGAATTTTGTTCAACAACGTTCTGTGAAGACAACAGGTCTTTCGTTTGTTTTTGCTGTTTTCTGTACCCTAGGGCCCATGCTTACTAGTTAGATGTTATAGTACTGAGCCACATCCCCTACTTTTGTTTTTATTTTCTTTATTTTTGAGACAGGGTCTGTTATCCGCAGTTGGTCTAGAACCTGAAAAGCAGTCCAAGCTAGTCTTGAACTTGCTATGTAGCCCAGGCTGACCTTGAACTTACCATCTACCTGCTTCAGCCGCTCTACTGCTGCAGTTGTAGGTGTGCACCAACATGCTTGCCTGTCTTCTGTCTGTACAATTAACCAGCAGTGTGTGAGACTGGCTGAAGAAATCTGCTTGCTGTCTGAGATCAGGCCAGGAGAGAGGAGGAAGTCACATACACACTGGAAGCATCACTCAGTGTTCCCACTTCCCTTGGACTTTGTTTAGGATCGAGTTGTGTTAAGGTTACAGGGGTAGGCAGGCCTGACCCACGGGGGCACGGGAGCCAGAGGGGTGAAGAGACACGTGACGGCTCCTTGGCTAACTGCTGGCGTTCAGACCCTAGTCCACCTCCATAGCTTGTCTTGGGTACGGCCCATTCCTTCTCGGTGCCTTATTTCTTGTTCCTTTCTGTAAACGTGATGTTGACTGCAGAGTGTTGTTGCTATTAGATGAGGTGGTTTTCTACGTCTGGTAGATATCAGTGTTCATTACTCCTTGCCAAAGGTTGGCCATTCAGTGGGGTGTGGGACCCAGCATCCCCTTGTCTGACTCAGAGGTCATACATGTATCACTCACACCTTGTAGCTCCGGGTCTGTGACTCACCTGAGGTTTGGGTTTTGATCAGCAAAGGGGGTGGGGTGAGACTCTAACCAGGCCCTCAGACTCCACACCTGGGCCCTTCACTGATGTTCACAGGAAACAAATTCACCACTCTCTGCTGGGTCTCTGGGCTAAACGTCCAGAGCCAAATGGCCTGCCCTCCTAATCACTTAAATAAGTCACAACTTGAGGCTTTACCCTAAAGGACTTAGTGTAATGTTTACCCAAAAGAGAGATGATCTGTTTGAAAAGGAAGTCAACGAGCAAGGGAATAGCTGTCTGAAGAATAATTTCATTTTAGAATCGGGTGCTATTTTTTGAGTAAAAAGGTCACCTTTATTTATGGAGTAGAAACTTTCCCCTGGGAGAATGGGGGGAATAGATTAATTCAGAATGAATAATTTGGAAGAGCTAGCTAGCTACATGAGCTTTGTGCCCAAACGTTAAAGAAAAGACATTTGAAACATCCAGTGTAGATGGAAAATGTGCTGACTCAGCAGGTTCCATTCTGGGCGTGGAGTCATTCCCTGGCAGCTGAGCTGCTTTCTGAAGCTCTCGGCTTCCTCATTTCCTTCGTGGGGGAAATGAGTGGGTTGACTTTGATGACCTTTGGGTCCTTTCATCTTACTGAGTTTCTTTCCACAGTGGGGGACTTGTTACCCTACAGCCTGGGTATTGCTCAGTATGAGGGAGTACCAGAAATCAGGGGAATTTCCAAAACATATGGCACACCATACATATTAAACACACATTGATACTAGTGTGATGAAATGGCATTCCTACAGATGAAAAACACTAGTGAAATTGTTTTTATCCTTTTTGTCCCAGCAAACTGCTGTTGTTGTTTATCTTAGAGAAATACTCATATATTGATACAAAATTATATATAAATCTTCATGTTATTGTAAAACCAGGAAGAATGAAAGTATCCAACAATAGGCAAATGGAAAAATAAATGATGGTATGATGGTTTAGGTTTTTTTTTGTTTGGTTTTTCTTTTTCTTTTTCCTTTTTTTTTTTTTCGAGACAGGATTTCTCTGTAGCTTTGGAACCTGTTCTGGAACCCACTCTGTAGACCAGGCTTGCCTTGAACTCACAGAGATCCAACTGTCTCTGCCTCCTGAGTGCTGGGATTAAAGGTGTGTACCACCACCACCTGGCAATAAGTGATAATAAATGATGTTTTCATGTCTGCAAATACTGCAGTTTTATCTAGTCATGAAAATTATGTTGGGCAAATCCTGATATAGGAAATATTAACAATATAAATGTTCAGTTGAGGAGACTGGGGTTGTAGCCCAGTTGATAGAATGCTTACCCAGCATGCATGAAGCCTTGGGTTTGATCCCAGCACTACATAAAGCAAGAGTGGGCATGCTTGACCATAATTCCAGGACTGGGATGGTGGAGGCAGGGCATCAGAAGTTCAAAGTCATCCCTAGCTACAAAGTGAGTTGGAAGCTAACTTGGATTCTGTAAGCTCAGGTCTTCAGGAAAAGTTACACAAACAAAAAATATGTTAAATATGATATTAATTTTGAAAAAAGTGAAGTGCGTGAGAAAAATGGTAGGGATATTTATATGACTATCACATAGCTCTTGGCTGTGGGAGGCAGTTTTTCACCTTATAATTTAGATTGTTCATGGTTTTGAAATATCCCATAATATATGTGTACTAATTTTACAAACAGAAAAAAAGGGCTCACAGGGAGCCCTTGGCACATGGTGACTCCCTTAGTCATAGATGGTGCAGTGGGGCTGGGAGGGGTCACAGACCTAGGGGAGACTGATTTGGAAGAATCAGAGATGATCCAGAGAAAATAGGAAGTGACCAGAAATGAGGTCATTTGAAGGGAACAGCAAATCAAATGCAGGACTGCTGTCCATCATCATGGTCTGAACATGCGGTGGACAGTGTGGGTGGCTCACAGGGAGCCCTTGGCACGTGGTGTCTCCCTTAGTCATAGTTGGTGTGGTGGAGCTGGGAGGGGTCACAGACCTGGGGGAGACTGATCTGAACAAATCAGAGAAGGAGCTAGGCACTTAGAGACTAGGGGGAGAAACCACCTCCTGCTAATACAGGAAGGCCCTCTGCAGCCGCACCTTTGTAATAAGAGAAGCGCCCCCAGGGCGGGAGCTCCCTAACTCTCAGACCGCCTTTGATTCCTGACCTGGTTTAGAGTGGTTTATCCACGTTTCACTCCTGAATTTCTTTCCTTTCCTTTTTTAAACATTTTTGCCCTTTGCAAACAGTTGATTCTGCAGAATTCGGGAGGAGAGTTCTAAGGAAAGTTAGTGAATGTGATGTAGCAGCTGGAAAGTTAAAGTTTGGTAATCCCATCTTTCAGCCATAATGTGTTCCCAGCCTGGTGAGAGCAACCCGTGGCGGTGGCATTTCGGTGAGGCACTAACACAGATTGAACTTGAATCACCAGTTTTGTGGCTTCCACCTGGAGGCATGGGCTGAGCCGGTGCCTGTGTCTGCCTCAGTCACTTGTCACTTGACGCCCCAACATCACTCCAAATACCTCTAAGAAGTCATTATA
>LOEQ01001567.1:94943-108430 GCA_001685075.1 Bramus lutescens
TACACAGGCCTGTAATCATAGTGCGTGAGAGGCTGAGACAGGAGGATGGCCGGTCTAAGGCAAGCACACTTTATTAGCACTAGTGATACCCATCGAAGACCCCTCTGTTTAAAACTTTACAAATTATTATTATTTTTGTTTGTTAAGGACAGGGGTGGGGGTGGGGGTCAGTGCACGTGCTGTGTGTGCATATAGAGGTCAGAGGACATCTTACAGGAGTCGGTTCTTTCCTCTCAGTGAGTGGATCCCAGGAGTCACACTAGGGTCCTCAGATTTGGTAACAGGTGTCTTTACCCACTGACCTGCCTTAGCCACTAAACCTGCCTGGTTAAAAAAATTTCATAAATTTTAGACTGGCATATTTGCATCTACATAATGATATATGTCAGTAATGGAACCCAAGTCTAAATCATGAATATTTTATATACAATTCATACACATAGCAGAAGGTAATACACAGTATTTTAAATAATTTTGTGCATGAAGCAAATTTCCTTGGTGTGTAATCTTAAATTTAAGATTATGTTAGTATTCAAAAGTTTCAAATTCTGGGCCGCGGGATGGCTCAGTTGGGGTAAGGCGCTTGCAGCCAAGCCTGATGCGTTCATTCTCTGTGACCTGCAAGGTGGAAGCAGAGATTCAGCAGGGACGAGTTTTCCTCTGACCTCCATAAATGTGCGATGACATGTACCCTGCTTCCCTCAAGTAGATAAATGTAAACAAACAAACAAACAATAATGTTTCAGAATTTGCAGTATTTCAGAGTTTTTATTTTCACCTCAGTCATGCTCAACTTGTGTAATGAAGAAAAAAAACCAGTTGTCACTGTACAAAATCAGTGGTAGTTCCTTAACAGCATTTAATAAGCAGGCGGTATTCCAATTTCTTTGAATATCTAAAACATACACATACAAAACAAAACACCCCCGAAAGAAAAAAACAACCCCAAACCCCTAACTCTTGTGTAAGCAAGAAGGAGGACGGGGCTTGGTGGAAGATAACCGTGGTGTCTGGAACTGGAGGCGGCTGCCCGGCTTCCTGAGCCTTTTTCCAAAGCAGAGTCAAACTGGTATACAAAGGACCCAGAAATCACAGTGAGTGCTTCCAGAAAACGTAAGCAAGTCTAGCTGCCCAGAGCTGGATTGTTTTTAAATCAAAGACACTAATGCACCTCTTCTAAGTTCATTTTTTTGGGGGGTGGTGGTGGTGGGAATTAAATGCAGAGACTCACACATGCTAGGTGAGCCACCTGCCACCACCCTACATCCTCAACCCAGAAAGTCTGTTTGTTTCCAGGGTCCAGCTCGCCTTGATCTTCCTTTCAGAGCCCAAACTGAAGGAACAAAACAAATAAACTTCTTCAGACTTGCACAGGCTGCAGGTAGGGGGAGGTAGGTGTAGCTCTGTGGGTGTTTGCCTCATAAGTGCAAGGCCCTAGGGCTTAATCCCAGCACCACACACACACACACACACACACACACACACAGAGTAAATATTGCACAAGTAAGCATGCCTGTTTTAGTAAATGTATTGCTAAATTCACATAAGCAAAATGAAGGAAATGAGATCCACCCGCAATCACAGGCCCCAGGAGCAGCTGGCACCTTAACATATTCAAGGAACACATTGAAAGGTACATACTGCAGCGTAGGTAACGGAGCCTGCCTTCGGCTGTAGAATTCCACAGAGGGTCCCCCTATTAGTAACCAACCTTACAAAAGAATTTCAAGGGAGAAGCCAGAGCAAATGGTACCAGTGTTCCAGCGCTTTCTGTTTTCACGCGAATTCCCGCCCAGCAAGTGAAGGGAACTGCATATGGTATTTCTTGCTGAATTTCTGAACTGTTGAACTGCTGTGGGTGTTTCTTTGGGCGGGGGGGTTATGGGGAACCACAAGGTTTTACTCTGTAGCCCATGCTAGCCTGGAACTCATAGCAATCCTCCTGCCTCAGTCTCACAGTGCTAGGATGGCAGGCACAAACTACTGTGCCTAGGGGGGCAATGTTTTTGACAAATTCCCTCCACCAAAGCCATCTACTTAAAACCATCCCCATAATTATAATTTGATGTTTGTTTTCTCCTATGATGTGTTCTGGAGGGACTCTGTTTTCCAGGGCACACATGAGAGCAGTTCTCTACGAGAAAGCATTTCTAAGTGCAGCAAGGAATTAGCTGCCACAATTTTGTCCAAACCCAGTCCTCACAAACGCCCTGTGAAGACGCGCTCTGGTTCTGGTTTTACGAATGGGTCTAGCCATTTCGGCTGTGTGCTGCTTTTGGCATCGAGTAAATATAGGGGGAATTACCGAGACAGAGCAGGACATCTGAGATAGTTCATAGGAATGGCGATGGGAGATAGGGCATGGGAATCAAGGAACACTTTTGAAAACAGGTGGCACTTTGGTGTGACTGAGGGGCAGGGTTTTAGCTGCTAGAGAATCGCTGAATTTGTCTATAGAAGGGGTCCTAGAGAGAAATAAAGTCTGTCTGCTCAAGGTGAAAGTTGAGGCTGTAAGTGTCTGACCTCAGAGGAAGAGGATTAGGATAGCTCATGTTCCAAGTCCTCTCTCTGCCTCCCTTTGTTTGTTCCTTTGAGTAGACAGAAGGACCAGCTTCTTTCTTTTGTTGCATGGTGGCCCTGTTCCATGTGACTCTGTGTCTGAACTGTGGAGTCCTGCAGAAGGTGCCCCCCCCCGCTTTTTTTTAAGAAACAGTTGGAAGGGAACAAAGGAAAATCAGGCCACGGAGATGAAACTCTGACATACCGGGACCGGAGGCTCATTCATTCTAATCTGAAGCTCCAGAGATGCAGCGTAAGGGTCCCTCACGGGTATTCCTTAGAGCATCTCAGAGGACGCTTGAAGTAGCTCTTCCTGATAGCGCCCTGTTGTGGATGCCTGGCCAAATAGCCACTCGTGACATGCTGCTGAAAACTCACTTTTGTTTTCTACCCACAAACAGTATAAGGGAGAATGTCCTTTAGGAGAAACCACTGAAAGCCCACCAGCCTCCATGCTGCCCATGTGGGCCATAGTGGCTGTCCCGAGTGTGGATGAGACACGCCTCAGAGACTGAAGATCATGTCTATATAGGGAGTTGCTGTGTCTTCTGCCTCCCCACCAGCTCCATATATGGCCATCTACTAAAAGCCTGGCCTGTCACTCCACCTTACAGATTCGTGCAGGGGTTTGGTTCTTGTCTACCGGGTCAGCAATAAAGGCTTTCCTTTGGCTGCAGTCTTAGTGGGGCCACCAGGCCAGCTCACCGTACCTAACCACTTACAGCGTGGGGAACCACGGCTCTGAGAGCTGAACCGATGTGTCGCTCAGTCACAATGGGCTGTGTGGGAAGGCCACTTCACCCTGCACAGAGCCCTTTTCTCCTGTCTGGCATTTTCTGAGCCCTATGGGGCCATATCTCAGTGTTTCTTCCTTTATGCGCTATCTTAACTTTGTGCTATAAGAAGAAATTTCTGTCTTGTTTTCTGGCTTTATTTCTGGGAATAAGATACACAGTTCACTCTTTGCCAGAGAGATCTCTTAAGTGATGCTTCCAATTCCTCATGTGAAGGAATAATTGCTTGCCATTATATGTAGTGGTGATTTCCCAACAGTGTTACTGATAATGAGTGCATAGTTCAGTGTTTACATATGATGTGCTCATGTGATGTATTAGGTGAAGGATTTAAGCCCACAGGGTACTCTCAGCAACTATGGGAGGCAGATATTATTACATCAGTTTTTACCAGGAGGAAACCGAGGCATTGTGGAGTTAAGAAACTTTTTAAATATGACTGTACAGGTAGCTAATGAGGCACTCCAGAGGCCATTCTAAGTCCGCCCGCCCTTTTATCCCCTCTTATCGTGACACGGCAGGGATGTCTTTTCATAGCTATGTGCTCAGGAACCCTGACAATAAATCTGTTAGAAATATGTCACTGCAGTAACTCACAAACCTGACACATGCGCCATTTTGCTAACGCTGTCCTGCTACACTGGCATAAACAATTAAATAAGGAGGTGTCGGCCGTAAGCAAAGTCACAAATTCATGTTTGGGTTGTCTGTAGACCTAAGGGGATAAAGTCCACCTGGGGCATTGTGGAGCCCTTTTGTGTAAGATCTGGTGGCAAATGGGTGTCCAGGCCATCTTGAGAGAGTCTGGTGGACACATGGAAATTGTAGCCGCTATGCCAGGGACATTCAAGGTTGGGCATCTTCAGGGTGAAGACAGAGACCCTGATGGGCCCCAGACAGTTCATATTTAGAAGAAACCAAGATCCAGACGGGTTGAGAAACTTGGCCAAGGTCACTTAGCTTATGTGTTCAGAGAAAAGAAATTCCTAAAACTCGTGTGTTGTTTATTTAACTCATTCGCAGAGGCTGTCACATCTAATTAAGCAGACACTGCGAGTTGACACGGATGTAAAAAGTCTTTGGAGGATTCCTTAGGATTTAGAAGGGCAATTTTTAAAACTCCCTCTTACAGAGGTCTGCCTTGGGTGTGCTTTAAGTGCCTCATGCCAGGACGATTGCTAGCAGGGAGGTTAATAAGGCCAGTTGCGTTGACAACCTTTACTCTGGATTCTGAAGTCTGGAAGACCTTTGCTTTGCCTGAAGTGGGCTGGCCTTGAGAGAATAGCTGCATGCAAGACAGTGCTCTTTGCTTGAGTTCTCTGACCCACAGACAAATGAGAATCCATCTACCCCTGTAAAAAAATTCAGGTCCTGCCGTATTTGTGCAGTCCTGTTGAAAAATTGGTGGGGAGCGTACTTGTTTTTGAGTAAGTTTTGTTTAATTAGTGGCTGTGGGACAGTGCCTGCTAAGCAGGTGATGGTTCCAAATGGTTGACGAACTTAATTTCCACGTCTCTAAACTCATCACAGCTCTATAGATGTGTAAACCGAGACTTAGAGTTTAAACAACAGGTCTAGAGCCACCCCCTGCCCTGTAGCTGATGGAGCCTGCTAGCAGCTGCAGAGAACTCCACAGAGGGTCTTCCCCATCTAACCAACCTTACCAAAGCATCGCAAGGGAGAAACCACAGCAAACCCAGTCTCCCAGTGATTTCTCCTGCTTCAACTCAAATTCCTGCATAAACCAAGGACTGGACGATTGCCAACAAGGGAAGGAAATTATATACGGTATTCATCCCTCATTAATTTCTCTTCCTTTCAGTTCCCCAAAGTGGCTGGGACCCGCTAGAGCCTGAGGCCACACAAGTCCAGCTGCCTTTGCCCACCTGCCTTCCTGATTCTTGGCCAGTCAAGATCCAGTTCACAAGCGTCATTCACACACCAGGTGGGCAACTGAATCCTTTTTCATGTGGTGACAGAGCTGTGTTATCCTCACCAAACTGGTTCTCTTTNCTCTCCTCTCCTCTCCTCTCCTCTCCTCTCCCCTTCTCCCCGCTTCTCTCTCAATAGGATCTCTTGCTATGTAGCTTGAGCTGGCCTCTAACTTAGGATCTTCCTGGCTCAGCCTCTTGGTTCCTGGGATTAGAGATGGGCACCACTATACCCATCATTCAAGGGCTGATATTTAAGGACAAGCTACTCCTGTGTCTTGGCCAGGAGATGTTATAGGTGCTAAATGTTGGATAATAATAAGCTTTAACTTATTTTGTCAAAGGTGGGGATGGGGCTGGATGAGTAGAGTTGAATGGCTACCCTGGGGTGGGACCCTTGCTTTTAATTACTTTGGCAATGAAGAGGCTCCTTGTGGTCAGAAAGAAAACCTCAGTTTCCCCATTCTCTTTCTGTTCCAGTTGACAACCAAGCTTCAGAGGTTTTCTCAAGCAGTTGCTGCCTTTCCCCGGAGCAGACAGTAGTAACATCTATAACTGATGTCCAAGATTCTGAGAACGTAAACCCTGCTTGCTCTCTTCTCATGAGATGGAGCCTGCTGCCGCAGCTCATTGAGGGTTCTTTCCCTTAGCGTCCTGGACTGGGAAGTAGGACTTCAGACAAAGAAGATGCTGAGCTCTATCAAATGTGTGTTGGTAGGGGACAGTGCCGTGGGGAAGACCTCGCTACTGGTGCGCTTCACCTCTGAGACCTTCCCAGAGGCTTACAAGCCCACTGTGTATGAGAATACTGGTGTGGACGTCTTCATGGACGGCATCCAGATCAGCTTGGGCCTCTGGGACACTGCAGGCAATGACGCCTTCAGAAGCATCCGCCCCCTGTCCTACCAGCAGGCAGATGTAGTACTGATGTGCTACTCTGTGGCCAATCACAGCTCATTCCTGAATCTGAAGAACAAATGGATTAGTGAGATCAGGAGCAATCTACCCTGTACCCCAGTGTTGGTTGTGGCCACACAGACTGACCAGAGAGAGTCAGGACCTCACAGGGCCTCTTGCATCAATGCCATAGAAGGGAAGAGACTTGCCCAGGATGTGCGAGCCAAGGGCTACCTGGAGTGCTCAGCCCTTAGCAACCGGGGAGTACAGCAGGTATTTGAATGTGCCGTCCGAACGGCTGTCAACCAGGCCAGGAGACGAAACAGAAGGAAGTTCTTCTCCATCAATGAGTGCAAGATCTTCTAAACCCCAAGGTCCTGTGCCCAATATTCATGAACATACCTCAGAGACTAATGGGAGAGGGGAAGGCGGCAAGCAAGGGCGCTAATGCTCTTTTTTGGCACATTTGAACAGCCTTTCTTTCTGGATGGAGTTACCGGGGAGGTCGGCCACTGCTGCCTCCACTAACTGTGCTCTACAGATGCATTCTCTGCCCAGCACAGCCAGAGAGATTCCTTGGGAAGCCATATGAATAGTCCATCTTCAATGAAAAACTAAAACAACCATCCTAACTTAGACAATGGAGTGAATTTCCCAAGCACGCCATATTTAAACTCACATTTTATTTAAATAATAATCAACTCTACAGCTTTTGTTTTCATGCTTGGGAAGTCTTTGAAAAGGCAAGCTGCTGTATGAGGGGAATAACTTTGTGGGGCTCAACCACATGTCTGTAGTGCTACTATTTTCTGAATCTAATTTGGCTGAAACTACTTGTGTGCTGTGTTTCTCTAGATAATCACACTTTCAAATGACCATAAACGTGTCCCTGCAACTCATTTTCCATTTCCCTATTACTCAGAGTTGTGTATAAAATACAGCTCCAGGCTGTAAGGTATTTTATCACTGCCAAATGATATTGAACAGTTACTAGATTTTCTATGTAAATACAAAAAACCACATTTCTTATTTACAATATTACCTGTCACTCAAAGAGCTCCAATAACACACAAAGTATTCCTTTCTCACTCAGTAAGACAGAGAAGAAAGGGAAAAATCTTTCTGCCAGAGAGTCGTCACACTGCACAAAGAAACACCAGCGGAGCTTGGGGACCCTTCTCCTTGCCTGTATCTCTTGATGGGCGCTTTCTGATGGGTTACAGGTCTTGGAAGAAGAGGACAGGCAAATGTTCTGAATGATAATTAATCTGACAAAGTTGTTCTCATTTGAATTCTAAACTAGGCATGACCCCATCATTTATTAATTTTAGGACTGAATTAGGATAATTAAAAAGCCAACTATGTATGCGTGTATGTGTACATAGGTACAAGGGGAAAGGCAAGATTTATAGCTTTTACTGTTTCATGAATAGATAATAACTTTGAAAAACATCACAAGTCCCAAGTTCAGAGACTGAGAAAGCCTGTAGTAATTACTCAGATGGCAAAGGGTTACCAATGAAATACTAAACGAATAGGGTCGTGTGCAGCCACACAACCCTCCTTTCTAACTGTCTGAAAGCTTGTGTCTCCTGCCTCTTCTACTCCCAGATTGTCATTTACCATCCCAGTCTAATTACTAGGACCCAGTTGAGCCATCTTTCTTGGAGCCCAGAACTGTCAAGGGGTTGTGTGGTTGTCACCATGAAGGGCGAGGAGCCCAAAGGAGCATCCCTACTGAGGATTATGCTGGTATAAGCAGATCAGTTTATCAGATTGGTTCTCTTGCTGGTTCTTTGTGGTTACAATCCGGTAAACATATCATCTAAAGATCCCCACGCTGCCTTCTCCTCTGCCTCTCGTCCACACCCAGTCAAAAGCCCGGGACCTGGGTCTTGGGTAGAGGAGTTACCTGGGGGTATCAGCATAGGACTGATAGGTTTGCTTTCAGCTAATCTCTCAGCTCTCTGGTTCTGGGGCTTGTCCTTGCCTCTGGGCCGCCTGCCTCTCTTGACTTGAGAGCGCTTGTCTTTAGTTCATGGTCCCAACGGCATGAAGGTTGGAATGCTGAAGAACTGACCAGGCAGGGGAAGAGACAGGGGCTATATCCTCCATGTCCCTCATGGCCTTCTGATTTTTTTTTCCAGCACACAAAGGTTTTTGTGTTTAATTTTCTTTTGGCATGTGTGTTGTGGGGAATTGAAACTTTTTGTTTTGTTCTCACACTGTAGCCCAGGATGGCTTCAAGCTTGCAGTGATCCTCCTGTCCCAGCCTCTCCAATGTGATGATGATAGGTGTGAGCTACCATGCCTGGCTTACCAAAGGTCTTTAACAACAAGCACAGTTTCGAGATTAATCTTTGCAATTTTTAAAACACACCGAAGAAGCAAATTGCCACACACTAAATTAGCTGTTCCCTAATATTTTTCTTTCTTTCTATTGAAAAGAGGTGGGGCTTGGGGAGCATCTAAAAGTGGGAAGATCGAGGGAGGAAGAGAAAGGGTGGCCTGAGAGGATGCTAATGACGTTGCCTTTACTGGAGTAAGGACGCAGAGTGAGGTCTGCTCTCACACTGGAAGGCAGAATTTATGTGTGAAGCCTTCTCAGCAGGCAGCTGGTCGGAACTTAGCCAGTCAGGGGCTGTCTTCCCTGCTAAGTTCTGTGTCCCTGAGGCAGGGCTACCTCCTAATTAGCTCTGTGTCCCCAGGGCCTAGCACAGGGAAGGAACCATGAAGTTGTGTCAAATTTGGCTGGAGAGAGAAAGGCCGAAATTGGGCCTCAAAGCAGTTAGGAGAGGGAAGAAGACCCGAGTAGGTGTGGAAGAGATAAGGAGGACTTTGTGGAAGAAAGGGCGTTCTTCACAGGACTATATGTTCAGTTTTACATGTCTACATGAAGGCGTGTGATTCTTCCCCTTCAATACTTATGGTGCTTTTGTTTGTATGTTTCTCCTTTATTATTTCAAGTGGCACAATTAAATACGCTCATGTTTACATGAAAAGGTGGATTTAAATGGTCAATTTATTTGTTCTTTTTTATTCACTACAACAGAACATGGCGTGACCTCGGCACAATTCTGGAGGCTGGGAATTCTGGGGTCAGGGGCCAGCACAGTCAGGCTCTACGGAGGGACCTCTTCCTCATCTAGTTGATGTCTTTTCGCCCTGTCCCTATGTGGCACGGGGGATGAATTCTCATAAGAGCTCTCATCCCATCTGTGAAGGCTCCACCTTTCTGACACATTATCTCTCAATGCCATCACGACCATCAGACTTCAGAGGAGCAGTGTGAGGGGAAGGGACACACACATCCGTCATAGCAATGCTATTTTGCCTTGGTTTATTCATCCTAGCTGAATGGGGCAACTGAGTAATCAAGCCTGATACAACAAAGCCAATGACAAGAAAACCAAAACCATCCTGATAGCTGAAGTATGCTGAGTGATGGTACAGCTACCTGGGTGCTGGGCTAAGCTCCTGTATGCCATTATCATGATATGTGGTCTATAAGCGGCTCACACAAGTGAACCGAGTCTCAGCACGTTAACGGGACAAGCCTGAGCTATACAGCTGGTGAGATGCAGGACCATGAGTCTGGAACAGGCTTGCGTGGCTCCAAACTCTACTCAAAACCACCCTGCCCCACTTCCTCCCCGAGCAGTTAGCTGAATGGCTTTGCCACATCCGATCTCCTGTAGCTGCAGGCCTCACCCACTGCTTCTCAAAGGGCCTGTATGAGGAGAATGAGGACTTTGAGTTGTTCATTTGTTGTTGTTTTGAGACAGGATCTGATTATATAGCGCAGGCTCACCCCAAACTCCTTAGATTCACACCCAACTAAAAAGATTCTTTTATAGATAGATAGATAGATAGATAGATAGATAGATAGATAGATAGATATCTATATTTTTCAGTACTGGGAATCAAAACCAAGGCCTCATGAATACCAGGCAATCACTCTACCCTGAACTATGCCCCCAGCCCTAAAAGATGGTTCTTAAATAAAATATTCCATGCATCTTCCCTTTTTGCCTTTCTTCCTGGTGATGAGGCTAGACCCCAGGAAGTACCCAGTATCATCTCTGTCAAAGATCCCCATTTCTACTGCACTTCTCAGTGTCATTTCCTAGACTGAAACATGACATGAAACACAACACGATTTCATGCTCTCAGCAGCTTGGACAATCCTTTATTTCCTTATCTTGTCCCTCTCCTCAGCTCTCACAGATTCTCTGAATGAGCAATGGGGGAGGAGAGAGGCTGCCCCTTTCCTTCAGAGGGTGTAATGTCAGGAAGGGCACTTTACCCAGGAGCAGATGTGGTGCGAGGGTTCCAGCTTGGAACCTGTAGTGCTATGAAGTGACAGAGGGAAGAGGCCTCTGTTAGTGTCCGTCCCCAGGTTTAGAAGGCGGTCCCTAGAGCTTGAGTGACTTCAGCATAACTCATGGCTGGGACTTGGATGTCCTCAGACTGTCTTTTTTTGATAAGGCAAAGACACACAATCTCTGGCCAAGACCTCAAGCAGCTTTGCGTGAGATAAAACAAGCCAGGGAAGCTGCTTGTGATGTGAGCTCATGAAGGCACTTGACTAGACATAACGTCGCAATTAACTCTGAGGATTCTAAATGTTACCGTGAAACTTAATGTTACATTAAAAGCCATAAATGATGAAAAAATGAGGAGTCAGACTGTGAGACATTTGGGGGTCAGAAAATCTGAGTTGTATGTCTTCCAGCCTCAGATTCTTTTTCTTAAAACATAGGTACTAATTTCTAGAACATCCTGTAGGATTTGTGTAATGATTATGGGAGAACTTTATGCCTGCAAACCTTTGGTCAGACATCACGTTACCACAAGGCTTCTGGATCCTTGTGCTGGAGCATAAACTGAATCTCTATACCAGATCAGAATTTTCTAGGGGTTTCATCCTGTGGGCAACACGATGGGAAGCCCACACAGAAGCAGATTCTGTCAACTGAAGGAAGACGAACAAAATGACAGATAGAATAATAAAAACATCAATAAATTACAGCTGAGTGCTTGCTGGTTCCAGGCTTGTGTAAGGCACTTTACAGAGCACACATACACACACGCACACGCACACAGGTGCACACACACACAGAAACATTCACACTCACAGGACAGGCACTTGCAGAGATAGAGGCGTACACACAGAGATACACTCACAGAGGCAGACACACACATACGTGTATGTGTGCACGGAGGTATTCTTTGGTTGAATAGAGATGCTTCTTTTTACAGTCACTTTTTAAAATGTCCCGGCTTATCATCTAATTTTCATATACATAAACTTGGTGTGTTAAGTTCTATGACTAATGATGGACAGTGGTCATTACAGTTGGCAGTTTGGAGCACAGGACTGATCCCGGCCACACATGCAGGGCACTCTGATGATCAATGCCTGGCAGCCTTCCTGAGTGACCTGCCTTTTGTCATTCTTCCTGTAACATTCTCAGGTGACCATACACTGTCCAACTGGTCTCTGCTGTCCCTGCTCCCTGGATCTCCATTTCCCTCTGTTGCTGCCTTCCAGGCTAGTCCATGGAGCCAGCATCCCAGGTCTCTTTCTAGATGCTTCTGCTCTAGCAGGAAGTCAGAAGGAAGGTGGTGTGGGCAGGGTGGGGAGCTGTCTCTCTCCTTTCACCCATCCTGATTTGGTGCCGCTTATTTGCAATGGCCAAGTCCCCCACCCCAGGGTTGGGGCTCCAGCTTCCTCTGGGCTCTGAGATTTCCTCTACTGGCCCCTTAGCCCTAAAGGAAGCTATAAGTCTCTTCTGGGACAACATCCCAACGGAGGTCTCTTTATCAGGGTCTCTCAAGCAGTGCTCTCATTCAAATCTCTTCATTTGAACTACCTGTAATGAATTTGGCTTCTGCTAGACTCTGGGCAACAGACTCACTAAATAATAACCTACCTGTATGTCCTGGTTTTGTTGTTCAACTCCCCATTGAAAGGTGAGGGTAAGCAGTATGGGTAGCTAACTCCCCTTCCCTGAACTACAAGATAAAAACAAAAACCATTCTCCTCATCTATCTGCTTGGACTAGAAAGGAGGAGCTGATTAATTGTTATGATAGCTATGAGATGGTAATGTTAAAAATTAAATTATATGTAAAGAGTATTTCTCTGTCCTGCCAGCCAGCTCCCAAATAATGAGATGGAGAATTATTAATTATTAAACCTCAACCTATAGCTTAGGCTTGTTCTTCACTGGCTCTTACAACTTAAATTAACCCATTTCTATTTAATCTACATTTTGCCATTTGACTTTTTAACCTTTCTTTCAATCTGTATGCCCGACTCCCTCCATGTCTTGTTGGTGTCTCCTCTGTGCCTTGATTATTTCCTCCTACTTCCTCTCTCTTCCTAGAAGTCTCACCTATATTTTCTGCCTAGCTATTGGCTGTTCAGCTTTTTATTGAATGAACCAATCACAGCAATATATCTTCACACAGTGTACAAATATCCCACAACAATTATGAGTACTCCAATGACTCAATTATACTGAAGAAATTGTCAGTCTCCATAATGTATCAAGAATGACCAGTGGTCAACAAGCAAAACATCTCAATCTAAAGACAGATTTTTGAGTGCAACACCATGGTGCATACCTGAGATCCTAATACTAGGAAAGCTGAGGCAGAAGAGTCAAAAAGTCTGAGGTGAGACTGTACAATACATCAAGACCCTGTCTGAAAAAAAGGAGGCTATTTCTTAGTAGAGAAACAACATAGGACCAATGAGCAAGAGAAAAAAAGGCTTAACTATATACATACTCATGAACCTGTTGGCAATCAGTGAGGTACCTTTTAAACCACCTTATCAGCAAAAGCATTTAAAAGTGTGATAGCACCAAGCATTGACAAGGATGTAGGACAGTGGGAGCTCCTGCATGCTGCTGTTGGAGTGTAAGCTGGTACAGCCTTCTGTCTTTACTTAGCATAGCTGAGTATCTCATATTGGTGACCCCCACAAGGAAACATCCATACCCAGATGTACCCTTCCATAGATTGCCAGGAAGACATGAATAAGGGTGTGCTTTGTAGCATGGTAGCTAATGGCAAAAGTTAGAAACCACATGATGATCAGACAAGGGCCAGTTGACTTCTGATGTATTCACACATGGACCACAATGCAGCACTGAAAACACATGACCTATAAGCTGTGTCTATCAGCAGGCATGAGGGTAGACACATGTGAAGGAGAAAATGCAAATAGAAAAAATAACATGTCGGGCTGGAGAGATAGCTCAGAGGTTAAGAGCATTGCCTGCTCTTCCAAAGGT
>LOEQ01001567.1:184489-203833 GCA_001685075.1 Bramus lutescens
CCAGGCAGTGTTTAAATGAATACAATTTATGTGTTGTTATTTTGGGGTATAAGCTAGCCATGCGGGAGCCAGGCAGGACTAAAAGCAGGCCTGTGCTTGCCTATCACTACACACCACCTGGTGAGAAAAGATCATTTAAAAAAATAAATTCATTAATTTTAAAATGAGAAGAACCTTAAGAAAATATAAAGATAGAAAAAAGTAAAAAAAGAAAGAAAGAAAGAAAGAAAAGAAAAAAGGTTTACTTTGTATTTGTTAGCAGCCCCGCCTCAAGGCATACCCCACTTCCACCAAAAAACAATCAATTGACTAATTAGTTAAGCGTTGACTTAATTGGCACTTTGTTGGCATTAAGAGGTAACCATCAGTTTTCTTTATCATTATTATTAGTAGTATTAATTCTAAGGAACCCACTGAGTGAGCAAAGTGGAACATGAGCAACCAGAAGCAGCCACTAGGGCAGCTGGTACCCAGTGTTCCCTGAGCCTTCTCAGAGGACTGTGGGGAGTAAAAGAAACAGGAGGCCAGGCAGAAAGAGTTTTAGCCCACAAGCAAAATATCACTTCCTTCATCCAAAGTCATACTGTGAGAAACCAGGGCAGGCATAAACGTTGTGAGCATAATAGTTCAGGTTGGTAGCCTGGTTCCCATCAGGGGCCAGTAAGGTGCTAGAAGCAAGACCATGTGCATCTTTGGACCTTGGCTTCCCCATAGGATAATTCAGGGTTAAACAAAACTCTGAAAGCACCCACAGCCTTGGACACTGGAGAGCAGTGGTTTGTTGAAGGAAGCGTGGTCCCAGGGCCTAGCACTGAGACTGGGCTGAGGGGCAGATAATGTCTTCTCAAAGAATAGAGGTGGGTGGACAATTAGAAACCCACTCAGCTGGCGGCTTGGGTGTCTGTTCCATATGGGAGGTGTACTCCTGAACAGGGATGGGATGACTCATTAGCTACCTGTAATCTGATCGAATAGAGCTATCTGATTTCCTTGCTTTGATCCTAGGCAGCCAAATTGTCTTAATTTGGTTTCCAATGCAGCTTCCTTAGACAAGAGAACAGCCGTGAACTCCCAGACTACAGATGCAATTGGAAACTGGCGTGTGTGTGTGTGTGTGCAAAATTAGTTATGTGAAAAGTGAATGAAATTATATAAAATAGGGTTTCAATGAAACCTTTCCATTGAAAAGTGGTGATAGCATATTGGTTAGAAGCTAGTCTCGTGGGGTCTGGTTAGTCTTTGAACCCTTTGTTGTAAGTGCTGGCAAAGCCTGGTTGACTTGGTAAATGGAGACATTCTGAATCTGCGAAGCTGAGCTGAGCTGAGCTGTAAATCATTAGTGCGGCCTCGATGCTGTCCTGTCTCCATAGCTAGGGACCGGTAGCTTTGGGGACAGGGCTTATTTTCCTCGTCAGTTTGCTCAGGAACACTCAGAGTGACCAGGAAACTTGTCCAGACTTGGGGGAGGGGGTCAGTAAAAGTTCGAGTTAGTCACTGCACCCAGGTGTCTGACTCCAGCTCAAATTCGAAACAGTACAGCTCTTCTGGGGTCAGGTGTCGTCTCCCATTCAGCAGACCCTGTCACATGTACACTCTTACCCATTTTCTCCATAAGGTCTGTGCCCAGTGGGACAGTGGAAGAAGGGACCAGAAACAGGGAGGGAAGAAACTCAAACATCTACTTGTTCTAGAGACCAGGCAGCCGCGTCTCCTCCTCCTTCAGATGCTGCTGGTCTCTGGATGTCAGCTCTGTGTCTGTAGTCACTCAGTGTCCCTTAGACTCTGTACCCAAACTGAATTCACTGTGGCAGGTGTAACAAGCCCCCATTTTGCTTACATGGGGTCTCTAGGCATCAAGTGTGCCCTTGGTTCCTGCTTCTACCTCTTCTTCTTTGGTATGGATGGAGGGGAGCTATGCGCTAAGAGGGTGCTGTGCCCCAAGAGCAGCACTGCCTAAACCCCACCCCACCCCAACTCCTGGGCATCACAGTTACCAGAGCTGCAGTCTCAGCTTACATGGCGGAGAGGGGGCAGGAGCAGGGGCAGGCAGTCTCCATCTCTTATGTGACTGCGGCAGTGAGGGCGCTTTGTGCCCTTCATAGATGGAAGTGGAAGTCCTTGTTATCTAACTGGGGCATTCTAAAGGTTGGAAAAAGATGAACCGGCCCCATTCCTATCTCTCCTTTTGCTGGATGTATTTTGTTGCTTCTGGACTCAGAGGTGAGAGTCTAGTACCATGCTCCATATGGGCTCCTCTAGAGCCTTTTCTTTGGTAGGAGATGGGGTAGGGTTGGAAAGACAAGAGAGCGGATGTGAGTACACGGGTAAGTCCTTACCCCTTTCTGACTCACGATGATCACAGGAGGTAGGACCAGCTAGAGAAAGAACTCATCCACCCACTCCAAAGTTGTCCCTAGCTGATGTGGAGTCCTCCCCCATTTCGATCCCAGTGATGTTCTTGTTTTGAAATGCTGATCCAGGTCCTTTCTTTGAGCAGCTGTAGAAGCAGCGAATGGAAAATATGCTCAGAAATTGTTTAATGATCTTTTTGAAGATTACTCCAATGCCCTGCGTCCAGTAGAAGATACGGACACGGTCCTGAATGTCACACTGCAGATCACGCTTTCTCAGATCAAGGATATGGTAAGTGGCATTGGAGGGTGACACTTTGGAAAGAGCATTTGCTTCTAAAGGGGATGTCTTAAGGGAACCACAGGAGAGAGTGACATGGACAGTTCTGGGTACAGCTTGCGGGAGGAAGGGGAGTCAGGAAAAGGAAGCTTTCCACTAAATGAGTCATTTCACCAAATGCTTTCTAATGTCCCTAATGCTGCTGTCACCTACAGTTCTGATCAGGAGCACTAGCAGTCTAGAGCAATCAAAAGAAACAGTGTTGCGTCTGGTATGATTCTATTCAAAAAGTGTTCAACATAGGTCTGTCCACTCAGAGAGCAAACAGTGTTGGTTGCCAGGGATGGGTGGAAGGACCAATGGTTGCTTAATGGCTATGGTGTTTCTCTTAGGTGTGATGAAAATGTCCCTGAGTTAGATAATTGGGATGGTTATACAGTGTGGTAAATTACTGGGAGCCACCAACAATTATTAAATGGATAAAATGGAGCTTTTTAATATCTTATTTTAACTATTTGTATATGTGTGCCTGTGTGTTCTCTTGTGCATATTATTGTAGTGACTGCAGAGGCCAGAAGATGACATTAGATCCCCTGGTACTAGAATTATAGGCAGTTGGGAGCTGCCTAGCATGGGTTCTGGGAACTGAACTTAGGTCCCCTGAAAAAACAGTACACACATTTAACTCCAGTCTCCTAACATAGTACTTAGATGTTATGTGGATTTAATCACAATTATAAAAAAAGGTGGTGTTTTAAGATGACATGGCTGATTTCCTGCATATAAATATTTAATTACACACTGTTAGAGATTTGAATGATTTTTTTTTGCACATGGTAGATATTTCCCAACTCCTGGCTCAAATGTGTTGGTAGTTGATTCATTTTCAGAGAAAATTGAGCGGTTGGTTCATGGAAAGATGTAGTCTTAAATATCTGTCTCTTTTACATTCTACACACCCATCAAGGAGGCATTAGATGTAGCCTTGGTAATCCATCAACCAGATAGAACTTTAAAAAGTCTCATTTGTGGGTGGAAAGAGATGGGCTTTCTTGAGATCCCTGCTGTCAAGAATAAGTGTCCCGCAGCTGAAAATCTATACTGGATAAAGTGACATCTGGCTTCATTGCTTAGGACGAGAGAAATCAGGTTCTGACTGCCTATCTGTGGATCCGCCAAACATGGCATGACGCATACCTCACATGGGATCGAGACCAGTATGATGGGCTAGACTCTATCAGGATCCCCAGCGACCTCGTGTGGAGACCGGACATTGTCCTGTACAACAAGTAAGCACACCTTGGACCAGATGATTCCCCGCCACGAACCTACAGATTTAGTAGAAACTTAAACATGACATCAAGGGAGGCATTTAAAACACACGTGGAGTATGAATCTGTGTTCGTAGTACAACTCTCAGATGACAGAGTACCAGCTCCCGAAAGCCTAGAGTTGGAAGGAGACTATCAAATTCTATATTTCCCCCTTTCAGCTGCAAAATCGGAGGCCATGTTGGTTTCCTAAGGAACAAGCTCTAAGCACAGACTGGGGGACTTGAAGAAGAGACACTTGTCAGCTCACACTTTGGAGCGGGAGAATGAAAGTGTTAGTGGACTGCCTACAGGAGCCTATTTCGTGCCTCTGCCCCAGCTTCTAGCATTTGCTATTCTCTTGAGGTGTAGAAGCAGCGCTTTGATCTTTGCCTTCATCTTCACGGGGCGGGGGGGGGAAATGTCTCCCTTTGTGTGTCCCACACCTGAATCCCCTCTTTTGGTCACCCTGTTCTAGCCTGATCTACATCTTAACTCACGGCATCTGGGCGTCTGCCGTAACCATTCCTCCTCCCCTCTCCTTCTCTTCCTCTTAGGAGGTTTGTTTATTGATGTTCCTTTGTTTTTAAAGACAGGATCTTACTGTTTTGCTCAAGCTGTCCTGGATCTAGCAATCCTTCTGCCTCAACCTCCCAAGTTTACCACCATTCCAGCTGAGCTCTATTCTTCCATAAGCTCACATTCTGAGCTGCTGAAAAGCTAGGGCTTCAACGAAAGGATTTCTGGAGAAACGATTTAACCTGCTCATGGTCCAAAGATTATGTGGCAGAAATGTTACCAAGATTCAACAGGATGGGCCACCTAGAATTGTCCTGTGGGTTTCAGACTATAGAGTCAGGGGAGGACGAAATATTGGGACTGTTTTGACTCTTTTTTTTTCTCAGAGCAAGGGCCTGCGTACATAGGTATGGTTCATGTTTCTCAGACTCTAAAGTATGCTTGAAATCCCCTACAGTTCTTGATAAAACTCAGACTTGAGTTTGGTAGCTGCAGAGTGGTCCTGCAGCTCTGCATTCCCACAATCTCCAGAGGGCCCTGAGTGCTGCTGGCCTACAGGCTACACGGCCAGAAGGAGCCAGATCTCTTACCCCAACTCAAGCTCAACGTCTCTGTGTCCTGCCTGTTGTCACAGGACCTCCTCTCTCTCTTTATCTGGAACCTAAGTGCCTATGGGTTGAGAGGGGTTCTTCTGTTGTTCTGATAAAATGGAGGCTTTTGGGGGAGGGCTCCTTGGGCAGAGCCTTCTAGCGGCCTTGAAGATTCCTTAAAGAAGCAACAGTGGTGGGTGGCAGCCTTGTGTTTACTCATTCCTCACTCGGAGCCCACCCAAAGGCTGTGACCTGTTGTCCATTCCTCATTTTAAGTGACCAGGGGAATGTTTCACATGCCTTCCAAACAAGCTAACATTTAAGAACTGAGAATTTATTAGCCTGATCTACCCTCTCTCTCTCCTCCTCCCTTACTCCCCAATCCTCTCTCCATGATGAGTCACGGGTTCCATCACCACTTTCATCCACAAAGTGGATCAGTTGGCATAGATGATCTTTCAGTGTTTTCTGAAGGTTCTACCAATTCTCCCTGGGAACAAGCAGAGCAAACAGGGCTCTCCCTACCCTCTTGGCTCTACTGGGCACTGCAGTGAGCAGCTTTGTTGAAATTCTTCTTTGCACGCATACACAGCCGCTAAGTTAAACCTGCGCCAGTGACTCTGTACTAGAGAAGCAAGCTATGGGCTCACGAGCTCATACCAACAGTACCTCTGCCTTATAGTGACAGTGGAGGAAGACCAATTCCGTAAAGAAAGTAGAGTTTTCATACCTAGAAGCAGTAGGGGCAGATGTTGACAGAGTAAGAGAAAATACACTGGGAAATAATGAACATCTATAATGTTACAGATGAATGACTTTTTCTTCTGTGTTTCCAAATCAACACACTCACCTCTGATGACAGCAGCAAAACCAGAGAATCAGAGTGTAGCCCTGACAGACTGCCTTCTTTTCTGGATGTTTAGATCATGGGCAGCAATGATGTGGGATGGAAGGAACATAGCAGAGATGCTTTGTGGAAGATGGTAAGAGAAGTGGTCCAGATCGGTTGCAGGAGGTGGAGGAGAAGGTACCTTGGAAGTGATTGCAAGCTTACGTGCTAGAGGGACAGAGAGAGGGGCCCACTGCCAAAGATGCTGAAGTCATAGACACAGGGTGATGAACTGTTCAGGGGTAAGTCGGTAAGGCTCCTTAGCAAGCACCTGTCATTGTCCCCATCTGCTCTCCAGGGCTGATGATGAGTCTTCAGAACCCGTGAACACTAATGTGGTCCTGCGGTATGATGGCCTCATCACCTGGGATTCACCAGCCATCACCAAAAGCTCCTGTGTGGTCGATGTCACCTACTTCCCCTTCGACAGCCAGCAGTGTAACCTGACCTTTGGTTCCTGGACCTACAACGGCAACCAGGTGGACATATTCAATGCCCTGGACAGTGGTGACCTCTCTGACTTCATTGAAGATGTGGAATGGGAGGTCCTCGGCATGCCTGCTGTGAAGAACGTCATCTCCTATGGCTGCTGCTCAGAGCCATATCCAGACGTGACCTTCACCCTGCTCCTGAAGAGGAGGTCCTCCTTCTACGTCGTCAACCTCCTCATCCCCTGCATCCTCACATCATTCCTCGCGCCCTTGAGCTTTTATCTCCCAGCAGCGTCGGGGGAGAAGGTCTCTCTGGGAGTGACCATCCTCTTGGCTATGACTGTGTTTCAGCTAATGGTGGCAGAGATCATGCCAGCCTCAGAAAACGTGCCTCTGATAGGTGAGTGTATATGTTTAGCTTTGTAGTGGCTGGGAAGGTGTGTATGCTTCAAACGGAAGCAGTTGGCCGAATGCTTCCACAAAATCCACTCAGCGCCTGCAGATGGCATCTTTGCCTATAGGTATGGTTGTTGGCATCAAATGGTTCTTGCAGTCTCCGAGTTTACAAAGGAGCAATTGTTTATTTTATGATTATCTAATTTTGGTTTTCGAGACAGAGATTTATAGTGCAGCCCAGGCTGGCCTCAAACTTGTTATTTATCCAGGAAAGAACTGAATCTTTTTGATCTTCACTCTACCTCCTGAGTGTTGGGATTGCGGATATGTTCCACCAAACCCAGTTTACTTGGCGCCTTGGTGCGGGGACCAAATCCAGGGCTTCATACATGCTGTTCACAGTTCTAGGTCTTTCTTCTTCAAAGAAGGCATGGCAGCTATAACAGGAAGAGAAACCAGAGACTCAAGTCGGACATCTACCATGTATAACAGAGACCATCCCCACACACACTTGTTAGAACAGAGGTTCTAATAAGGATTTGCTTTGTCAATCTTTTCAAAAATTAAATGTTTTATTTTTTTAAATCTAAAAGAAATGTGTTAGCAACATTGGCCAGGATTTGGGAATCTGATCATCCTGAAGCAGAATACATTTTTTTTTATGTTTTGGTTGTGAACCAGCCTTTGACAGCTGAGCCTTCCCGCCAGCCTGCAGAATACATTGTCAACAGTCTGCAGTAATGTAACCTGCAGCCAAGGGTTGAAGTGGAGGCTGAGGCTGCCATGCCTGCTTCTCCATCTACATTGTTCTGAGACCCTTCTACCATCTTTGACACCTCCTGTCACTGCCACCAAGGAGACCTTCCCAATCTAATGCCTCAACTGGCTGCTATAATAGATGCTTACTGGAGCCTATAGTAAACCTCATTTCAGCTTCTTAAGATAAGACACAGGAGAAGTTCCAGAACTCAGGGACATAGAGAACACTAGTCACTGGGTGCTGTGTGACCCTTTGTTCACTACAGAATCCACTTATCCAATATTCAAACAGTGGTACATATTGGTTTCTACGGAGACATCTTCATTTTTTCATTTTTGTTTTTTTTTGGGGTACATGGTCTCATATGGCCCAGGCTGACTTGGAATTGGTTCTGTAGCCAAGGTTGCCCTTGAATTTCTGATCCTTCTGCCTCCACCTCCCAAGTGCTGGGATTACAGATGGCGCTGCCACACCTGGATACTTTTTCCCTTTTATGTCTCTTTGAGAAAACACAGACACACATAGACACACAGACACACACAGAGACAAACGCACAGAGACAGACACATACAAGCACAGATACATACACAGGCACACACAGACACAGATACACACAAGACAGACCCACACACAGATACACACAAACACAGATACACACAGACATAGACACACAGAGACACAGATACACACACACAATTTCTACCCTAAAATAAACGCAGGTTTTCTTCTCCACTAGTAAAGAAAGGCATAGGTATCTGGTACCTTTATTCTCTGAAGACAGAAATGAGTGTCATGGTGACAGACACCTGTCACCCAGCACTCCGGGGAAGGAGGAGACTGGGAGTTCAAGGCCTGCCTTAACTACACAATGAAACAGTGAAACCCGCCCCTGGCAATGCTGAAGCATGCATGGGCAACACGTTTATGTTGAGTTTCATGGTCTGAGTTGGCAAGGATGACTGACCAGTTCTCTTCCTCAAGGAACAGGTTCCACCAAGATGTGAACTTGGTTCGCTGGATTCGGAGTCCAGAGTGTTAACCACTACACCACGGGAGCTGGTGCCAACTACACAATACCCTGTCTCAAAAAACCCAAAACCAAACCAGAAATGATAATTCTGTCTGCAGTGAGATCATTGACAGGTCCCTCTCTTTCTTAGCAGTGACATTCAACTCCAATTGACACATTTCTAAAGAGAGATGACTCACAAGCATTTGGGGAGCATTAATCGTTCCTATAGTGACATGGGACTTGTCTTTCTAGAAGGTGTATACACGGATCTTGAGAACATTTGTTAAAAAAAAGCCAGCATTTTATTTGTAACACCTGTGAAATATGCTCCCTGCCTTTGGTTGTCATTGTTATTGGGGACAGCATCCCACCATGCAACCAGGCTGGCCTTGTACTTGGATTTTCATCTCTCAGCTTCTGGAGTGCCGGGAGCCACCCTGCCTAGCTTTAGGCTCCCAATCTCTCCTTTCCCCGCTCTGTCTCTCCTCCACCCCACCCTGTGCTTGGAGATTAAACCCAGGACCTTGTGTGTGTTAGGCAAGAGCTACAGTCCCAGCCTTTTCGCTCTCACAGTACACACACATGTTTACACTTTCTGTATGACAAGTAGCATTTCATGCATGTTCCTAGCATGTTCCTGGCTCATGCTCCCTTTATAGTTAGTCTGGAGTCTTTAATAAATAATAAGTGGATGTTAAACATTATTATGGATGCCTCTCTGGGATGGATAGCTGTGCTGAGCTATCCTAGCCTTAGAACAAGACTGTGTTTGCTTCAGGTCAGGCTGGACTGAGATCAAGACTGCCGCTGCCTCAGAATATCAGGAAGAATTAATCATAGCCAGTCAAGACTGTAAATTCTGAGCCCGGTTTAGCGTTTAGAATAGGAGGTCACAAGGAGCCATTTCTAACTTGGGGCAAGACCAGAACTGCCTCAAGGCCTGGCTATTGCTAACCACAATAAACCTGGAACTCCAGGACACTAAAACATGCCTGACTGTCCCCGCAACTCCCCACCACACAGAAGCTGCTCCTGGCCGGCATCTGTGGAGCTTCTCTCTCTGTCTTGCCAGCTGCAGCTGTAGATCCGTATTATCTAGCAAGCTTTACTCTGCCTTCTATTGTTAGCCAACTCATTCGCAGTTCCTTTGTCACAGGCCTGCCAATGCTGTCCGAGGCAAGGCTTTATCAAGCCTCTTGTCAGCATTTATAAGATAACGGTGTGAGTTTTCTCTTTTACCCATTAGCACAGTGAATTACACCAATAGGCTTTCCCGTATCAAATTTTGGATTCCTCAACCAGAACCTCTTTTTCATGATATTTCAAGACACTCTGGGGAGCGGGGATATGTGTCAATGGAAGCACACTTGTCTACCTCACAGAAAGTCCTAAATTCAATCCTAAGTACTGAAAAATAAATAAAAAGACACCACGGCGATGAGGGTATAGCTCGGTTGGTAGGGCACTTGCCTAGCATGAATGATTACTTCATGGATCCGGGCCGGGTGATGCATGTCCATGGTAATCCAGGCTGGGTGGTGCGTGCCCGTGATAATCCAGCCTGGGTGGTGCATGCCCGTGATAATCCAGCCTGGGTGGTGCATGCCCATGATAATCCAGCCTGGGTGGTGCATGCCCGTGATAATCCAGCCTGGGTGATGTATGCCCATGATAATCCAGCCTGGGTGGTGCATGCCCGTGATAATTTAGCCTGGGTGATGCCTTTACATGTTAATCCAGCCTGGGTGATGCATGCTCATGATAATCCAGGCAGGATAATGCGTACCCATGATAATCCATGCTGGGTGATGCATGCCTGTGTTAATTCAGGCAGGGTGATGCTGCCCCTGATAATCTAGGTCAGATGATGCATGCCTGTGATCCCCAGCACTTAGGAGGTGGAGGCTTGAGAATTTGAAGCTCATGATCAACCTAGGCTGCCTGACAAATCCAAGGTCAATCTGGGCTAACATGAGACTCTATCTGAAAATAAATAAATAAATAAAATATATTTAAAAATTCCATTAAAAAACTTTTCCAATTTCATCTGTAAGAAAGATGAGCTGCTGTTTCTTTCCCTACATTTTTAGGATGAAAGCTCCTGCTCTCTTCCTCTCCTCTCCCCATGAGTGGCCTTATGTTAGTCTGTTTCTTTTTGGAGAAGGCCTCTTTCTACGTTGCATCTCGCAGGCTGACCTTTACCTCCTGGGCACAAGCATCCACCTCCACCTCCCACAGTTGGGATTACAGGTGTCAATCACTATGCTCATTTTATCCCTCACTTCAAAAGCTTCCCTTGGTTTTATTTGTGGAGGATGAGGGTGAGGCTGGACCTGAGGGTAGGGTTGGGACTCCTTTCCATACACTCACACTCGAGGTCATGCTGAGGCAAGAGCAGGCCCTCTCCCCATTTTGCTGTCTATCCTTCTGCACTGAGGCAGGGGGTCTCCCTTAAATGAAGCTGTCTGTTTCAGCTAGGCTGGCTGGTCAGTGAGGTTTGGTGCTCTACCTGCCCCTGCCCACCAATGCTGGGGATTATAGGCACAAAGAGCCATAGGTGCCTTTTTACAAGGATGCTGTGGACTCAAACACAGGTCCTCATGCTTGTACAGCAGGTTATCTTCCTCGCTGAGTCATGGCCCATCCTTCGGCTCTAATTGCTAGTTTGTTTGTTTGTTTTTGCTCTTGCTCAATATTTATTTCATGAATCTATGCCCTTCCCATGCCTTTCCTTCATTTCCCCTTTTCATGAACATTTAAATGCCTTATGGAATCAGATCACGATTAAAATCAGTGGCCCAGTGGCCCCTTTCTTAGATAATCATAATTGTGTCCCACAACAATGAGGCCGGGAGGTGCTCTAAGAACAGGTCAAAGATTATATACTTGCTGGTTTGCTGAGGTTGCATGTGTTTTTACATCCTGGTAAACATCTGTAAACCTTTTAAATGACAGTCAAGGATGGTACTGAACACTTTACAAGGATCATTTATGCTATACCTTACCATATTGTAAGTTGGACCCTATTATTACACTTGTTTTATAGATCAGGAAGCTGGAGTTCATCACAGGTTCATGCTTAGTTCTGAGTTTAGTGGGTGACAATGCTGGACTTCAGATTCAAAAGGCACCACTAGCGTGAACCAACTTCTTAGGAAAAGTGTCTGTTTCTTTTTCAATCAGAATGAAGAGAGTATGGAAAATGAACTTAGCCAATGCCACTGTCATTCCAGGTAAATACTACATTGCCACCATGGCCCTGATCACAGCCTCCACGGCCCTTACCATCATGGTGATGAACATCCACTTCTGTGGGGCTGAGGCCCGGCCAGTGCCACGTTGGGCCAAGGTGGTCATCCTGAAATACATGTCCAGGATCTTGTTTGTCTATGATGTGGGTGAGAGCTGCCTTAGCCCCCACCACAGCCAGGAGGCGGAACCACTCACGAAGGTTTATAGCACACTCCCAGGGTCCAACCTGAAAACATCCAGAAACAAAGACCTTTCCAGAAAGAAGGAAATGAACAAACTCTTAAAGAATGACCTGGGGTGCCAGGGTGGGAGCCCCCAGAATACTGACGGTTCCTGTGCACGTTATGAAGTGCTAACAAGAAACATCGAGTACATTGCCAAGTGCCTCAGAGACCACAAAGCCACCAACTCCAAAGGCAGCGAGTGGAAGAAAGTCGCCAAAGTCATAGACCGGTTTTTCATGTGGATTTTTTTTGTTATGGTGTTTGTCATGACTATTTTGATCATAGCAAGGGCAGATTAGGAGAAGAGAGAAGGAGGGGGATGGTTGGCATTGGGTATTTGGGAGAAAAATCAATAAAATGCCTCTGTGACCTGTTCCAGCGTTTGAGTTCAGTTGCTGTTCACATACAACTTAGGACATATGTTGTGTGTGCTTTTATTTTTTAACTTCAATCAATAGCATAGCTTTGTGTCAGGTTAAATTGGGCAGGAGATATAAACTGTCAAGGGGAAGGGGATGAAGGAAGTGAAGCTGGACCCTTTTCATAGCCTCCCATAATGGTGAGTGGCAGGCCTCAAATTTACATAATTCTCTATCTCTTTATCAACAAAACAGTACATAAAATTTAAAGCAAGAAAAGGCAAAAACATGTTAATTTTCTCCTAGTCTTAAAAAAATTTTTTTGCAAAAAGAAAAGATTCATGTAAATTCAGTCTCATAGATGCCTTGGGGTACCTTATTCGGATGGGGTGCATTATAACCCGGGTCTCAAATGGCAAATTAAAGATTTTGTTTTGGCTAGCTTATAGTGACTATACCACACCTGTAATTCTAGCACTGGAGAGGGAGAGGCAGGGGGACCACCACAAGTGTAAAGGCCAGCCTAGTCTATGAAGCTATATAATAAGATCCTATCTAAAATAGATAGATAAATAAGACAAACACAGCAATAACAACAGCAAGGTTTTTCTCTCACCAAAAGTCTAGTTTCAGACAATAAAGGGAAAGAGTTTTATTCATAATAGCGATGCCATGAGTGTTTGCAATTTTGTACTCTAAAGATAAGGCCTTTGCTATATCAAGTCTTTAATTAAAATAAGATAGATGAGGTTGTGCTTGTATTAAGTCTTTGATCAAACTAAGGAATCAGCAATCTGAGCTCCCTCATTAATTCACTTCCTTAAGCGCTGCCTGTCCGTCACTTACCTGCATCCCTCCTATACCCCCCCACCTCCTGCATATAATAAAGGTATGACTTACATTGGCATGGGTGTCAAAGCAAAGATGTGCAGATCCCTGGCCAGTTCTGATGGTGACAATCTTGTGAGCTAGGTAGGCAGGCAGCAGCTCTTCCTTCTCAGGGGAAGAAACTGGGGTTTAAGAAGGCTGTTGTTAGTGTTTGCCCATCTGAATGACACCCAGGCTGAAGTTTCACTCTCAATACTATGGGTTCAAGTTGAACCATGCCTGCTAAGGTCATGACAGATTGTAGAAGAATAAGAGACTGAGAGATTCTTGTTCTTTAGGTTTTTATTTGTTTAGTTTTTGTTTAATGTTTCTGGGACAGGGTCCTGTGTAGTCCAGGCTAGTCTCAAACTTTTGTTGTAGCCAGTGTTGACCATGAACACTGCCTCTACCTCATAAGTGCTAAGATTGTAGGCGTGTGCCACCAGGCCTAGTTTCTCATTCTTAGTTTTAGACTTTCTGCTTTATTTCACTTTCCTTAAAAACAACAACCACAACAAAATGAAGCAAAACCACTTTTTAAAACTTCTGCTTTAAAAACAAAAACCAAAAAGTCCACACACACACAAAAAATAAGTCTTGGCAGCAAGCATCTTTACTGATGACATCTCACTGGCCCCCTAATTTACTTTCTATCAATCTCAACTGCTTTTCTATTTTTAATCAAACATGTCTTCAAAGATGGCCATGCCCTAATCCTCAGAATCTGCCAGTGTATTAAGTTACTTGGCAATAGGGAATCACGACCACTAATTGAAAAGCCCCAGAACAGATTTTTCTTGGGTTATCCAGATGAGCCCAGTATAATCATAAGGATTCTTGTAAATGGAAAAGGAGGCAAAAGAGGAAGAACCAAAAAGATGGCGTCTAAGAAAGGCTCAGGCAATGCCGCACATCTTGAGAACTGTGAAGTCTAGGGCTACAGTGTCCAGCATCTAGTAACTTGAAAAGCCATAGGCACAGGTTGTCTGACCTGTTGAACATTGACGTAAGCACACCAAGGCTCACTCCGCTCTTCTGCCCCTCCACAGCTCTAAGATGAACACACATATGTTTGTGACAATTTAGTACAAAAGATACAGAAAACTAATGCCCTAGCCAGCGTGAGACACCTGTGTTCTGTGCTTTAGAAATGTTCAAATGGGTTTTATTAAGGTTCATTTGTTAGTGTCTTAGCTTCCTGGCTAGTGATATTGGGAGTTGAAGGAACCTTTAAAAGGGGGGACCTAGTGGGAGGTCCTTAAGTCAGTTGAGAGCAATACAGTGAAGGGAATTGTGGGGCCCCTGTCTCTTCAGCCTCCTGTTTGGAGATGTGTTTTCTTGGTGGCCCACATGCTCTCGCCACTTCATCTGCCATGAGGTGACGTAGCCAGAGGGACCCTCACCAGAACCTGTGCTGTGAGGATCGTATTACAAGCTTTCAAACCCCTGAGCTAAATAAACCTTTTCTTTATAAAAATTGCCTGCTTTAGGTGTTTCACCATACCTCACAAAACTACCTTTTGTCTTTTTCCATAATTTACATTGTTTAGTTGGGATAGATTTGTCTGTAATCAGAATGGGGGAGTCTTGCTTTTTCAGGTCCATATTTCAGGAATAACCCTGCATTCATAACTAAAAGACTGTAGAAAGAGAAGAGGCAGGAAGAACTGCCAGGACTTTCCTTACTAAGACAGGGAAGTTGTGATGATGGCTTTGGCATCAGAGAGAAGAGATGAGAAAATAGGAGGTCACAGATCACAAAATAATGTGACCAAAAGTACATAAACTTAGTGACTGGTTGGCTCCAGACTGTGTTGTGAAATAATCTCTTTGTACACTATGAAGATGTGTCACTTGGATTGGTTTAATGAAAAGCTGAACAGCCAATAGCTTAGGCTTATTTTTAGCTAGCTCTTATAACTTAACCCATTTCTATTCATTTATGTGCTGCCCAGTCTCGTTTACCTCATCTACACACAGTCCATCCTGCTCTCCTGCTTCCTCCGCATCTCCACACAGCTCCACCCTTCTTCTTCCCAGCATCCTCTCTGCCCTGAAAAGCCCACCTAGCTATTGGCTGAGATTTCATAAATAATAAGTCTCCGTGTCGCGATTTGGGAACTGGCTGGTGGGATAGAGAAAAATCCACTTACAGGACTGCCTAGGAAGCAGAGTCTGAAAAGATCTGAGGGTGTGAAGAAATAAGCTCAAGTTGAGTGCTGAGGAAACTGCTCAGCTGTAGGCTGGAACTCAGGCTCCGAGGGATAATGGGGCTGAATACATTTGAGAAAGGGAGGGCATGTTTACAGGACGGAGCAGTGCCGACAAAGCGGTCAAGCCTGACATACACAGCCTGCTCATACAGAGCCTGGCAAGACTTAAAATGCCACCAGCCACATTGCTTATTGCTCAACTGCCTTGGTGAGGTGCCCTGGGGCCTCCTGAGGTCCTAGTCTTTGTTCGTTCTCCTCTGCTGCTTCTGTGTCTGCTTTTCCATCCACCGAGGGCTCAAACCAACCTTTGCCAACACAGCCTTGGGCAAACCTGTCTTAGGCAAACTGGATACACAAGTTCTAGGATCCCTGAAGCAATGGGAGTGAGGCCACACTTATAATGTCACAGGGTACAGGACCAGCAGGGAGCTGTGTGCGTCTTTATTCTTTCCTCTCAAGTTACACCTTTGAAACAGGACCCGGGCACTAGATGTTCATGAGCTTGTCAATAGAGCTAATCCTTCCTAGCCCTTCAAAAATAAACCTGGGACGAAGCTTCCCTGGCCTTTGTGTTTCTCCCTCTCTTCCTCTTAGCCAAAGTTCCCCTGAGCACGTAGGACTCCAGCAGACAAATGTCATGTTCCAAACAGGATAAGCCAAAGGGGGTTGAACAAAGGACTGTCTGCAGAGGTACAGACTCAAGAGTAGACAGAAGCGAATCACCGGCCTGGCAAAGCAGAGCGATTGCCGCCAGGGCAGAGAGGAGGCAGGAGCCATGGTCACCCGGAGCCAGGACTCATGAGGAGCAGTGAGTTCTGCTTAAGCGCAAATCCCATCCCATATGTAAGGACTTGAGAGACATGTACCTCCGCCCCCTCCCTGCTGCAAGCTCCTCTCACTACTCTCCAGGGTCAAATACAACAGTCCAAAAAGTCTATGGATGTCGCCACCACGTCCTTGGGACAGACAGCTGAGCAAGGACAGGCAGAGAGTGAGGGATCCTTGAAGGTGCCTAGGCCAGCTCCTCACTCTCTGCCTTGACTCTTCTCCCTGCTTGAGTTTGCAGCGGGCTTGGAAGTCGCTGAATGCCCCCGGAGACCGCTGAGGCCTGTCCGCAGCCTGTGTCACAACCCACAGCTTCTTTCTTGGAACACTTCCCTCTTAACTCTCTGTGTGGATGGTTTCTTAAGTGGCTGTGTTCCCCAAGCTGTCCCCAGGTCCTCTCCTGCTGCTGCAACTGAGTAGCGCCTTTCAATGCTCTGTCCCTGGCTCTCCTCCCCTTGGTTTTGACCATTACATCTGTCCTGAGGATTCTAAATCTCCCTGTCTAGTCCCGGTCTTCTACTACTGTCCACCCCCAGACAATCGCTGTCATCTGGGGCACCCTGCCCCCTGACTTAAATATCTCATGGTCTTCAAGTTCAACAGATCCCGAATGAGGCTCGTAGTCCACACTGCAACCCAAGTTGTTCCTCCTCCTCTGTTCTCTGTGTTTAGCTCTAGAAGAGGTCAAGGCTGTGGCCATTCGAAGCCAGGACAGAGAGCCCAAGTTCCTGACCCCATATGAAAAGACTTGGGGTGATATACACCCCGCTCACCCTCCCTGCAGCAACTCCACTATCTAGGCTAAAAGTCAGGCAGCCAGTCGCTCTGGATTCTCATCCAACCAACATCAAACCGACGACCACTGGCCCTTTGGTTCTCTGGATGCCTCTGGCAATGGCCTCATGTCAGGCCTCAGGCATCTTTGAAAGGCTGAACTGGCTTTCACCCCTCTTTCTGCTCCATCTTCCTCCCTACTGCCAAACTCGTCTTGGGTCTCTTCCACTCAAAACTTTTAAATGGCAAACCGAATGCTTACAGGATAAAGGCCAACTTCCTTAAAGGAAGAGAGGGTGAAAATATGGGTTTTGTTTTCCGACGCTCCAAGAAGTGTCCCTGTGGTCACCCCACAGGTGTTCACTGTCTTCTTGGCAGAGAAAGCACCCACTGTCCTGGTGCCTCTCTTGCCCTTTGAGGTTCTGAGATACCTGGGAAAACAGTCAGGGTCTTTGTCACTCTTACTGTTTACTGGTGAAAGCGAAACAAGCAGACTGGTTTTCCAATCTGGGTTTGTAACTCAGGTTGAGCTAGACATCTGTAGTCATCAACTCCGACAGCATGAGAAATACACAACCAAAGTTGTCTACCAAAATAAAGCTTTTAACATCGATGGATAGGAAGTAGCTCAGTGAAATACATTGGAGTCACAGGATGAACTATCGTCTAGTCACTGAAAAAGAGTGATGAGAACCCCACAGATTGTAATGGAGGGAGCTCCATGAGGCTTTGCTGACAAAAGAGAGACACGGAAAATGCTTTTAATATGACAGGATTTTTGTGAAGTGAATAATATCATCACACACACACACACACACACACACACACACACACATGAATATAACTGATTACTAGGAAGATATGGAGAAAGCAAGGCCCAGGCTATTAACGTTAACAGGGGTGAAGGGGATATTGTCTGCTACAAACTGAGAGGGGAGAGAGTAAGGAAACCAAGCAAAAAGGGGAGGAAAAAAAACCATTCAACAAGGCCAGTGTTTTTGTCCATAAAGAAAAAAGAACTTAAAAATTTACTTTTTTTGTTTTGAGAGCTTCTACAATGCTACGTCCAAGTGCTTGTCTGTGGTATGTGTGGATCTCAATAGTCATACTTAGAACATACTACTTGTCATTTTAAAGTGTCATAGCTGTGTCTTCTAGACTGTGGCCACCTTGCTGATAGGGATTGTGCAGGGTTGTTATGTTTTCACGTGGCGTCTTCACGCTAGCTTTTGCCTGATGGTTATAGAGACCAGGTGCCACCAGCCAGTGGCTTAGAGCAACTCTTGGTTCTGGGGTCTAAAGTCAGAAGCTGCTGGCAGGAAATGACTCTCTTCTGTTTCCAGGGCAGAGCCCTTGCTTTGCCTAGCTCCCACCAATTTCCCACAATCCTCTGCATTCCTTGATTTCTAGCTCTCACACCCTGGTCTCTCGCTCATTTTATTGTGTGCTCCTTAGGTGTCTCTCTCTATATAGTTACAAATTCTTTTCTCACAAAGGACACCGGTCTCTGGATATCGACATCAGCATGACCTTATTCTAATGACCTCATCCTGAAAGACCCTATTTCTGAACAAAATCACGTTTGTAAGTATATGTTGAGGACTTCAACCTATCTTTCATGGTGGTTTCTCATTTCATTCCTGTTGTTGTGAGAAAACACCCTGGCCAAAAGCAACTTAGAGGAGACAGGTTTTACTTTAGCTTAGAGTTCCAGGATACAATCTGTTACTTCAGGGAAGTGACAGGGACAATAGCTTACGATGGGGGTCACGTCACATCCGCAGTCACGAGCAGAAAGAAACGAATGCATCCACACCCACTAGCTCGCTTGCTTGTGCTCAGCTTGATTTGCCCACATTAGTATAGTTCAGCACCCCCCGCATTAAGGAATGGTGCCGCCATTTAGTGGGCTGGGTCTGCCTACATAATTAACTTAAATAGGACAATCCCTCACAAACATGCCCACAGGCTAACCCAATGACTATCCTTCATTGAGACCATCTTCCCAGGTAATTTTAGGTTTTATCAAGTTGATAATTAAAGCTAATCATCACAGAGGACACAGTTTGATTCATATCACATACGCAGTACCCGATGGAATGAATTTTTAAAAGTTTAATTGAATTCACAAAATCTTCATTAAAAGAAAAAATCATAGAAATTTGAGCAAATGGTGAAATCTTTATGATCTGAAGAAAATATAATAAGAGTAAAATGTATTTATTCATAGCCAGCAACTCAACTGTGATAGGAAAATTAATAATAATAATAATAATAATAATAATAATAATA
>LOEQ01001567.1:203843-215051 GCA_001685075.1 Bramus lutescens
TAATAATAATAATAATAATAATAATAATAATAATATAGGTAAGTTGGCCAAGCAGGATGTGCCCAGTGGTGCAATAGTGGAAGTCTGTCACGGGGTAGCCAAATACCTTCTGATGTGATCTGAGACCTGCTCCTGCGGAAGGAATTCACATCTAGTATTGTAAAGCGTGTCAAAAGTTTCCGGCTGGGGAGGTCATGGGTCCCAGTATAAAAACTGCTGCTGCTGTTTTCTTAAATGGACATGATGTGCCTGTCAAATTGCTTTCTAAATAATTGCATTTCTCTCCATAGACTAGTGCTGCTCTTAGCTTTAGTCAAAGAGCTTATTTTCTCAATGAGCGGTAATAACCACAGAGACTCATAACTGCACAAAATAAGGAGAATAAGGGACCACAGAATGCTTGAGCATATATGAGAAGGCTAAATTCTCCCCACCCCACCCCTAGGCTCAGAGAACATTACAGAAGAGAAGGTGGGAAGAATGTAAGAGCCAGAGGAAGGGGTGGGGTACTGTGGAACACCGTCTTCTAGTACGGCATGGCTGTTGAAATGCACAGTAGCTTTGATGGCCTTCACTGGCCCAAGACTGGACCCCAACATTGTGTTATGGAGTGGGGAGGGGCTCATGAGGCCCCATGCTTCCCTGAGGCTCTATAGGCAGTTAATGATTGATGGCAGGATGGACAGACATTTTCTTCAGTGATGTAGCTGCCTATAAGGTGCCCAAGC
Source organism: Bramus lutescens (assembly GCA_001685075.1). NCBI lineage: Eukaryota > Metazoa > Chordata > Mammalia > Rodentia > Cricetidae > Bramus > Bramus lutescens. The sequence continues at coordinate 204,572 of LOEQ01001567.1, forward strand.
TCCTGTAAATAACCCTGTATCCATGCTCATGTAAGCAACCCTACTGAAACCTATTGGGTCATCAAAAGAAAAGGAAATACATGGGATTAGAAGGGGAAGCTGAGAAGGGAAAAGGGATCTGTAGAAGTGTGAGGACAGGAGGTCAATGAGAGATGAATATGGTCAAAAAACATTGTATACATGTATGACATACAATAACAAGCCTATTATTATGTTAAGCAACATATTGATAAAAACATTTACTTTTTAAAAAAAACTAAGTGTAATGATGTAAGGATGGAATAATGAATGGAATACAAGAATTTTCTCCTCTTCTACATATTTCCTTAGTCAAGTCACAGAAACATAAATATAATAATTTTTTTCTCCTTTGCATGCTTTGTGCCTGAGTTTTATTTAGAAACAAATGACTCACCACAGATTGTAAGGACAAGTACTAAGATTACCCAGGACTTTAGCATTTTCAAGTCAAAAAGGGAGTGCTTCCTTCAAGAGACCCAGCAGATGAGAGAAGTAACTTTGGTTTGGAAAAGCATACTCCATATAGCTATTATTTTCATTAATCAAACTCTTGCTGGTAGAAATACCCAGAATCCAGAGTGTGAGAGCCTTGATGGGAGACTGAATGAAGAAGGAACAGGAGGAGGAGAAGCAAGAGAAGGGAAACACTGGCAAGGAGAAGGGACAGGGAGGTGACTTGGCAACGCAAACTGTAAACAATTCTGTATTTTCACGAAAACAATGGAAGTCATCATTTTCTTTGGGTTTGGAGAACAGCACTTTGACAGCTTCTCTTGGAAGCTTCCATTTTTCATTGTGACCAGAGAAAGGGTGTTTCTCATGCTGTTTCTGTCCTGAAGTGGGGAGCAAGAACCTCCTTGATTGGTCACCCATTTACACATTAGTAATGACCCTGTGGGTCCCAAGGTGAGAAGGTTGAGACAGAAACTTGAAACTGCCTTGCTTGAAATCTTTGGCCCTTGAAGTGGGACTCTCTGAGGCTTGTACCCTGAGAGTCTTGGGCCAAGGTGAAAAGAATCAGCTCAGGGGATGATGCTGCCATCTTTGTTTTCTTAACTAGTTGGATTAATAGCTACTGCACAGCTGAACATTTGCGAAGGTCCAGATACAGCCCATGGGGGGCTCCCATAAGGCAGAAAACCTACTTGCAGAAAGGAATTGTTCTTGCTCTGTGCCCGCTGTGTTGAATTCTTAATGTCTGATTTAGAGGGAAGTAATTTAAGCCACAAGCACATCTGAGTCTTCAAACCCAATATGGCCATAGAACAGGCAGCAATTGAGATCCTCCTATCAGATCACCCAGGTCAAGGGTCATCAAGAGAGATGGCCAATATCTAGGTGTTCCTTATTCCCAGGAGTGCACCTTGAGTAATCTAATTCCTGCCCCAGGTTGGGCAACAGCCATGGCAGCAAAGATACAGAACTCCAGGAGTTCTGTCTTTCTGCAAGAACCAGCCTTAACAGCTGGCTCAATATTCTTAAAGAGAATTAGTCAAGAATTAGAAATGTTCTGCAGTTTCTATTTTAAAAAAATTATGGGCCAGGGAGATGGCTCATCCTAGCTACACAAGCCCAATAGCCTAAATTCAAACCCCAGAACATAAAAAGCCACTGGTGTTGGTGTGCAGCTAGAATCCCAGCATCCCTACCCCAAGGTGGGAGGTGGAGCTAGGAGAATCATCTGGAAGCCAGCTGGAGGGCCAGCCAGCCCAGAGTATGCACAGCCACAGGAGAAACGAGAGCAAGCCTGCCTCAGTGAGGTGGAAGGTGAGAACTGAGTCCTGAAATCCGTAAATAGAGAAGTTCTAAGCACACATACGATAAAATAAAGTTTTAAAAGGTTTTTCAAGTCAGGGGTAATACATACCTGTAATTGCAGCATACCAGAAGCTGGGGCATGATATTCGTAAAATTGAGGTTAGTCTGAACTACATAGTGAGACCCTGTCTTAAAAAAAATGTTATACGAAGGAGCATATAAATTCTTACTACTTTGATCAAGAAACAAACTCTGTCCCAGAGACTCTGTAGGTCATTTTATGTCTCATCAGCTAGAGTTAGTCACATATTCACTCCTAAATCCAAACACTGACAGAGATGTGGATTTCACTTAGCACTGTGAGGTTCATTTGTTGGGGCTGAGGGAGAGTGCCCTTTCCCTTAGCCCTTTGCTGCTCTCTCTGGACCTGGACAATAATGGACATGGGAGATAGACATGGCTGTCTGCAGTGCAGAAGAATCAAACAGCAGAGGCAACTGCTTTTAAGTAGCGACCATGGCTCTTCATGCAACAGAGCAAAGAGCATTTCCCCCTATCTTACCAAGTAGACACAACCTTGAATGAGAAGCAGAAGTCTTCTCTGGGTTCCTCTTTGTTGCAAGAATCCCAGTCATGGGTCTGACCATCAACTCTGAGATCAATAAATCAGTAGTAACAGAAAGCTGGTTCCTTGGGCAGGCTGAAAGCCACAAACTTAAATTCTTTATTATTCTTCCCCCAGAAAATCCCAGGTTTGAAAATTGTAAAAGAGCACAAAAGAGGGAAAAGGAAGTTTTAAATTCCAAAAAACACAGAAACACAAACAATAGAAAGAACAAAGCAAACGTAATAAAGGTTGCAGAGGGCTTTGAAGCGACAGGCATTATCACAGCTGCATTATCATGGCTAATGACTGTGAATCATCAAATTCTCCCTGGTTAAGAGAGGCAGAAATGAAGACAGAAGACACTCCTGTGGGGCTTGAAATGGTGGTTTGTGTGTAATGCTGGGATTCATTCCCATTTGAGCAGAAATAGGTATGTGTGTGATGTGTCGTCTTAATAATAGAAAATCCATTAAACTAGGCATGGTGGTCTGTGCCTATAATCCCAGTGGTGTAGAAGGTCCTTCTGTGTTGTGTTGCTTTCATTGGTTAAATAAAGAAACTGCCTTGGCCTTTTGATAGGGCAGCCCTTAGGTGGGCGGAGTAGACGGAACAGAATTCTGGGAAGAAGGGAAGTGAGGCAGACGCCATGACTCTGCGGCCTGAGATGGACATAGGTTAGAATCTTGCCAGTAAGCCACGACCTCGTGGTAATACACAAATTATTAAAAATGGGCTAGATCAAGATGTGAGAGTTAGCCAATAAGAGGCTAGAGCTTATGGGCCAAGCAGTAATTTAATTAATACAATTTCTGTGTGGTTATTTTGGGGGTTAACCTAGCTGGGCAGGACATGTCCCACTCTCCTTCTACAACATTCCAGCACTGGGGAAGTTGAGGCTGGAGGACCACCTTAAGATTGAGGCTAACCAGCACTACACAGAGACTGTCTCAAAAAATAACTTTGGGGTTAGAGAGATGACTCTTTAAGAGCACTGGCTGCTCTTCTAGGGTTTAGTTCCCAGCACCCACATGGCACTGTAGCACAAATTCTAATTGGTCTTAATAAATAAAAACTGGAGTCGGATATTAGGGGGTGAAAGCTGAAAGATCAGAGAAACAGTGCAGCCATCCACTAGAGAGACCTATTACCTCTACCAGTGCTCAGACTGAAGGGGCGAGCCTGTCTACTAATCCTCAAACTGCATCTGAGCTCTTGTCTCCTCCTGCCTTATATTCCTCTCTCTGCCCAGCCATGTCCCTTCCTGTCTCCACCTCCCTCGATCTGCAATTAAAGGTGTGAGCCACCACTACCTGGCCTCTATGGCTAATTAGTGGTTTAACTCTGCACTCTGATCTTCAGGCAAGCTTTATTTGTTAGATTACAAACAAAATATCACAACATGGCAGCTCACAACTGTCTGTAACTCCAGTTCCAGGAGATCCCACATCCTGATGGCACACCCCCACACAGACACATATGCAAATAAATTGTTTTTAAAAAGTTAGTTTCTCTGTCTTTCACCAAATAAACAAATATGGTTATGAAAAGATGTTCAGCTTCAGCTTGAGGAGAGGCCCTTAGTCTTGAACTATCAGAATGGCTGTGGTTCAAACAACAGAGGTGTTGACGTTCAAGCCCAGCCCTTGTCACTCCCCTGGAAACTTCACTGAGTTCTTTCCTATTCAGTTCTCCAGTGCTTGGTTATAAATGGAAACCACCTCTCCTAGCTTGTTGTCTCTGCTTAGTTTGTCACAGATACAGGGTACCACTGATACAGGGTACCACTGATACAGAATGCCACTGATACAGAATGCCACTGATACAGGATACCACTGATACAGGGTACCATTGATACAGGGTACCACTGATACAGGGATACCATTGATACAGGGTACCACTGATATAGGATACCACTGATACAGGATACCACTGATATAGGATACCATTGATACAGGGTACCACTGATANCAGGGTACCACTGATACAGGGTACCATTGATACAGGGTACCACTGATACAGGATGCCACTGATATAGGTAGGATACCACTGCTACAGGATACCACTGATACAGGATACCACTGATACAGGGTACCACGGATACAGGGTACCATTGATACAGGATACGACTGATACAGAGTACCATTGATACAGAATACCACTGATACAGGGTACCACTGATATAGGATACCACTGATACAGAATGCCACTAATACAGAGTACCACTGATGCAGGGTACTACTGATACAGGATACTACTGATACAGGATACTACTGATACAGGGTACCACTTGTACAGGGTATCACTGATACAAATTACTAGCCCCTGATGCAGGGTACTACTGATGCAGAATACCACTGATAGAAGGTATCACTGACTGACACAGGGTACTAGCCTGAAATTTGTTTTCAAAGTTTTGTCCCCAAACTAGAAGTAACATACAAATTCTAGGACTCTAACCCAGACATGATGCATCAGAGACCCAAAGGGGACCAGCATTTAGAGTTTTAACAGAACCTCCTGGGATTCTCATGTCTCCTCTTGTCTGGGAATCACTGAGGAAGAGCAAGGGCTGGATCTGGTTGCCTCGACCTATCTGTGTGATCTTGAGCAATTTAAGAGCCTTCCTTGTGCCTCAGTTTCCTCACCTTCACAAGGATATCAGTCCCATCCATCTTTGAGGGCTGTTGTGAGGATCAAATTAACTGTTACTCGTCAAGGGCTTCACACTGATTGAGCTCTCAGCAGTCTGATGATGGCTGTGAATAAGGATTAATGTTCACTTCCTGCTTTCTGTTTTGGGGGTTTTGTTTGTTTGTTTCTTTTGTTTTTGTTTTTCAAGACAGGGTTTTTCTGTGTAAGAACCCTAGCTGTCCTGAAGCTAGCTCTGTAGACCAAGCTGGCCTTGAACTCAGAGATCTGCCTGCCTTTGCTTCCCAAGTGCTGGAATTAAAGGCAAGCACCACCACCACCCANNNNCTGGTTCCTGGACTAGGCTAAAAGGGAGGAGGCAGACAGGCTTCTGCTCCATTCCCACCCAAGCTGGCTTGAGAAAGCTTGGGGACAATAGGGACATATAAACTAACAATCAAACAAACAGATTTTTACAAAGAAGTGTCTTCTTTCGTCTCATCAGGAGGGCCACCTGAAGATCTGTTTTAATCATGTTGGAATTGTTCGCTGCTGTGCATTATGGGTATTAATGCAGGTCAAACTCGTCCTTATGCCGGGCAGTGATGGTGCACAGCTTCACTCCCTCAGGAGGCAGAGGCAGGCAGAGCTCTTTGAGTTTGAGGTCAGCCTGATCCACAGATCTAGTTCTAGGACAGCCAGAGCTACACAGAGAAACCCTGTCTCCACTCTCCCCCTCCAAACAAACAAACAAGACTGTGAATAAATTGTTAGTAGTGACAAGCTCTGTGTGACCAGGCGGAGACTGAGAAGATAGAAGAGAGAAGAAAAAGAACTTGCAGTTTCCGCTGGTGAGCTCCAGGGATCTCCCTGTCTCCACGTCCCGAACCTGATCTGGGGTGACAAGCACATTTCTCCACACCCTGCTTTTATGTGCTGGGATTCCAGTCCTCAAGAGGCATAGCAACTATTGTAACCTCACGCCACAACAAAGCTTCTTTGTCTAAGTCTCTGCCTAGGGGCCTCTTTCTACTTCCTGATTTAAGGAACTTGTTTTTCACTGAAGACCAGATTTCTAACCAGTCTGACCTTGAACTCTTTAAGTAGCCAAAGATGGTCTTGAACTTCTGACCCTCATGCCTCTGCCTCTGGAGTGCTAGGATCACAGGTCTGTGCTAGCACACCTGGCTTACAATATCTGAGGATTTGAACCCAGGATCTCGTGTAGGCTAGGTAAGTACTCTACCAAGTGAGATGAACTCCAGCCAGAGAAACTTCTCATTTATTTGCATTTGTGTTTTCTAATATCTGATGGCTGCAGTTCTTTGAGAAACCATCGCAAAGCTCTAGTGATGTTCAAAGTCTTTGTATGTAGCTTTCCAAGTTTTGTGTTTGTTTTTCTGAAAATGCATTGCATCTTTATCAGGAGACGTAAAACTCATAACCCTGGGCTGGAGATGTGGAGCACCTCCTGTTTAAGAAAACAAAAAGGTAGTGTTTAGTCCACTGTGAACAAACAGCTGCATGGGGAGGGAGCTGGGCGGGAGCTACTCCAGGCTATGAGAGGTGTGTCTTCCTTCCAATAAGTCACCTGACAGCCCGAATAGCAGGCCAGCTTGTTGAGGACCTAAGGCCCATCTACTCCTCCCATGGCTCCTAGAGCCTTCTGAGGCCACTTAGATTGTTCATGTGGGGTCCCTATTCATAATGGGGTTAGAGACGTCAATAACCTGGGGCCAGGCCCACCCAGAGGATCTTAAAAGTCTTGTTTTGTATGTGATTTGTATCATTTCTCCCTCCCTCTTCTCCCTTCAGCCTCTCCCATACCCCTCATGACTCCCTTTCAAACTGATGGCCTCTTCTTCTCTTCTTTTTTTTTGGTGTATTTTTTGTTTTTTATTATTTTGTGTGTATGAGTGTTTTGCCCGAATGTGTGTCTGTGTACCACATTCATGCTTGGTGCCTGAGGAGATGGTGAGCCTCCATGTGGGTGCTGGGAATCAAACCTGAGTCTGTAGAAAAACAAGAGCTCTTAACCACTGCGCCAACTCTCCAGCCCCTCTTTTTCTTTATTATTGATATATATATACACACATACATACTTACAAACACACATGCACATACGCACACCCTGCTGAGTTCGTTTAGTATTTCTTGTATGTATATATATATATATTTTCAGGACTGACCACTGGGTATTGGAGAACCGATTTAAGAACACATCCCTGGGGAGACAGATTCTCCCTCTCTCGGCAATCATTAATTGCCCATAGCTCTTCTTTGGGCTGTGGGTTCCCCTGAAACTACCCACCTCTTTCCGCATTAGTATGCCTATTGGTGCTCCCAGCATGGTTCGGGTCTTGTTTGGGCAGCTATATTGTCAAGAATTCATGGGTCATTTCATCCCTGTCATTTCTAGGATACTTTCTGTTCCTGTGCCTCATACAGGTTCTCATTAGTACTGAAACTCACTCTGTAGACCACGCTGGCCTCAAACTTGTATCAGCCCTCCTGCCTCAGTCTTCTGAATTCTAAGATACAGGCATAAATCACCGTGTCCGGTTAAAGCATGGTGGGCAGACATTCCCCCAGTGCTAGAGATCAAACCCAGGGCCTCATGCATGGGAAGTGAATGCTCTTCCATTCTTCCATTGACCTGTATCCTCAGCAAATGTGTCTGTTTTTTAAAGCAGTACTAGAGACAACCTACAGTTTGGGGCATGCTAATCAAGTGCTCTACTGCTGAGACTCCTAGCACCTCCATGAGTTTGTTTTCAATGACTAAAAAGACATTCACCTGGGCTGGAGAGACGGCTCAGCAGTTAAGAGCACTGGCAATTCCCAGCAACTATAGACTGCTCACAACCATCTGTAATGAGATCTGGTGCCCTCTTCTGGCCTGTAGGCAGACATACAGGCAGAACACTGTATACATAATAAATAAATAAATTTTTAATTTTTTTTAAAAAAAGACACTTTCTACAGATAGTTTCTTCTTGAGATCTAGAAATGCTCTTTCTGTCCAACTAAATTCCTTTAACAAAAGCAACTACAAAACAACATTTATATTGAATTCATGGCTATTAGTAATCTGGAGATGATTTTAAATACACAAGAGACTGGGTGTAGTCATGCACATCTGGAATCCCAGCCTTTGGGAGGTAGAAGGATAACACAGAAACAATCAGGCTTCAAGGCCATACCTGGCTACAAGAGATTGTATCTTCATATAGAAAGTAACCTTGACCTGCTTTGAAACATGATCCTTAAACCAAACATTCTGACAAATGTTTATAGGCCTTCACTTGGGAGGTCGAGACAGAAGGATCTCAGATTTGAGGCCAGCCTGGGCTACACAGTGAGTTAGTTCCAGGTAATGCTGGGCTGCAGAGCAAGACTATCTCCAAAAAGCAAGACAACAAAGGCCCAGAAAATCAAACAGCCAGGACCCTTTCTCACGAATCTCTTAGGAGCTTCAGTAGTTTTACAAAGTCATTCGCAGAAGTAGGTCTGAGTCCCTATGAACATGAGGTGCCAAGAGGCCATCTTATGTACTGCTGCTCTGATACCACTGAGCTTCTGAATCATAACGCTCTCATTATCTGGGATATCCCATTATTCCATTATTCTAGACACACCATAGGGATATCAGTGGGTCTGAAGATAGCTTTGCTGATTTCATTCTACCTGTAAGTGGCATGATGATTAGTTTCAACTGTCAACTTGTCACAACCTGGAGTCACCCGGGAAGAGCACCTGAATGAGAGATCAGGTTGGCCTCTTGTCACATCTCTGGGCGATTGTCTTGATTGTTAAATGATGTAGGAAGATGACCCAGTGTGGGCAGCACCATTCCCTAGGTAAGGGATCCTGAAGTATGAGACAGGAAAAAGCTGGATGAGACCTGGCAGTGTCTATGCATTTATTTCTCTCTGCTCTTTATTATAGGTATGATGTGACCAAATGTCCCACACTCCTGTCTCTGTGACTGGCTTGCAATTAAAAACGATGACCTAGAAGTATAATCTAAATAAATCCTTCCTGCCCCATGTTGTTTTTCCTTAGAGGTATCCATCAGAGCAACAAAAACGGAACTAGAAAGCATGGGTTCTAGGGATCAAGCTCAAGTTGTGAGGCTAGATCAGCAAGCACTTTCCCCACTAAGTCAGGTGCACAGGTGCCCTCAGAGACTAGAGGAAGGTATGGAATCTCCTGGAACTAAAGCATCGGCTCTGAGCACCAAACTCCAGTCCTCTACAAGAGCAGCGTGAACTTAGTTGAGTTACCTCTCCAGCCCATTTTATGAAATTCTTAAGAAAGGAGTCCTTAAGAATGGAAATGGTCTTGTCTTTGGGAGTAGCTAGAATAAGTTCTTGCTCTGCAACCATTTGGGACAGGACAGAGGAGCAGCAAGAAATCCAGAGTGCGAGGTGTGATGACACACACTTTAACTCTAGAACTCCGTGAGTTCGAGGCCCACCTGTTCTACATAAGAGGCTGCAGGCCACCCAGAGCTACATAGTAAGGCCCTGTCTTATAAAAAGAAAGAAGACAAACAGACAGAAACAATAAAAGAAGGGAAAGAAGGAGGGGAAGGAAGGGAGGGGGGAAGGAAGGAAGAAAGGAAAGAAAGAAATGCATAGCATAGATAGGAGACACAGGAAATAGAATGAATCCCTGTTATTGCAAAGAGGGAAAGGAGATCCTAGGGCCATCATCTTTTATGATCATGTCTATTGGGGGATATTAGGGACTATGACTCTACACCTGACTCTACACCTTTCTCAGCACCATTTGTAAATCTCAGGGTGGCCTCCTCCTCATGTTCCAATCAGAAGTAAGCCAGAGAACTCAAGTTCTCAGTGCTCCGTTGTTTATTGGATTGAGGAAGTCCTTGGTGCAGATTTTATGGTCTAAGCAAGACCTTTAGCATCTAAGGCACCTTCTCAAAAGGAACCGAAGCTCCTTTGCTTCTCCACATTTGAAGACCTAACCTACTCTACCCTCCCGAACCTCTGCTGTCCCGCTAGCCAGTTATACCTGGCCCTGGTTCTGACTTGAGCATGGGTCTGAACTCAGTGGAGCACAGCAGCATCAGAACCGCAGCCATTAGTACCTGTTGGCCAGTCTCCCTCCCAGTATCGCGCAAGCTGTGCTGGCAAATGTGACAAGTGGTTCAAATGTGCTTCTCAACATGGGATGTGTAGACCATTACATCTTCCGTTGAGTGTGTTTTCAGCCAAGGTACATGCTAGCCTTCTAAAAGACCTTGATCTCTCTTGCTGCAGGTAAGATTTGAACCTGTATCAGCCAGGTAACTGTAGTTGGCTAGTCATTATAGAAGGGGAATTTATTTAAAGATTGCTCTCAGAACCAGTTAAGAAACATAGAAACCAGGCTGGGCCATGGTGACGCACGCCTTTAGTCCCAGCACTTGGGAGGCAGAGGCAGATGGATCTCTGTGAG
>LOEQ01001567.1:223537-235692 GCA_001685075.1 Bramus lutescens
GAAAGAAAGAAAGAAAGAAAGAAAGAAAGAAAGAAAGAAAGAAAGAAAGCTAAAGGATCAGGATCAGGGCTTACCTATGGGAAGGTTAGTTAGAGCTATTGCTCTAAGCCATTGTTTCCATTCACAGACACCCGACTTTTGACCTTGAGACATTTTATAGGCATTTTATATATGTAGCAGATCCTCAGGACTGGGCAGTGGGCAGGGCTGGGGCTGTAGTTCAGTCAATGATTGCTCCGTCGCTTAGCACGCACAAGGCTGTGGGCTCTATCCCTAAAGGCAAGACAAACAAAACCCGTAGAGGAAGACTAATTTGCTGGTCTCCAGACTTTTTTTTCCCCCCAAAAGTAAGCTATTTTTGTCAAATGTCAGGCGGCAGCATATACGTGAAATGGTGGACGGCAAAACTGGCCACATCTTCCTCTCTGAGGTGCTGAGGCTTGAACCCACCACCTCACACATGCCAGACAAGAGCTGTACACTCACCTCAAGCAAAATAAACAAAACCAACGAAGAGCAATTTCCTGGAACAATGGACCAGTAAATAGTTAAACACAATTGCTTTCTGGCTACTCTGACTTGCACAGTCTGTCACCTTTACTTCTAACCACTGGAGTCCTCCAGGGTTCTGTCCTTGCCCATACCCTCCACTGCTGTGCACATACTTCCTGTCCAGTCCCTTTCATGCCACACCCTCACCCGCTGAATATATGTGTGCAGATATGTGCGGGGGAGTGGTTTCTCTCTGTATATATATTCACACACATATATATATATACATATTCATATATAGAGAGGTGGTTTCTCTCTGTATATATATATATAGAGAGAGAGAGAAAGAGAGAGAGTGGTGGTTTCTCTCTGTATATATATTCACACACACATATATATATACATATTTATATAGAGAGAGGTGGTTTCTCTCTGTATATATATATAGAGAGAGAGAGAGAGAGAGAGAAAGAGGTGGTTTCTCTCTGTGTATATATTCATATATAGAGAGAGGTGGTTTCTTTTATATATATGCATATATATGTAGAGAAAGAGAAAGGAGATTTCTCTCTGTATAAACATATTTAGAGAGAGAGACTGAGTGGTGGTTTCTCTTTGTATATATATATGCATATATGTAGAGAAAGGGAGAGGTGTTTTCTCTCTGTATAAACATTTTCTCTCTCTCTCTCTCTCTCTCTCTCTCTCTCTCTCTCTGAGAGAGAGAGGTGGTTTCTCTAAGAGGCCAACAAACTGCACCTCATTTCCCTTTCAGGTAAACTGAAAAATGAAAAAAGAGCTGGAAATGGGCACAAAAACCTACAGAAACCAGATTCATTCCTCGGCTTTAGGAGGGGACAATTCAAAACTCAAGTCTACGACTGTATTTATAACCACACCAGGAAGAACACAATGCTTAGGACTGAACCTAATAAAGTGCTGACGTGAAGACCTGAGTCTCAATGGCACTTAGCGCTGGTGGGCTGCAAGACTTGATTTTGCTAAGCAGAGTAGCAAGCCCCGCCGATATGATCTACAGATAGAGCACACGCAGGGCAACCTTAACAATCTTTCCTTCGGCAATGGGAAAGCTGATCCTAAAATCCATACAGACCTGCAGTGCACACCACACAGAAGAGTTCCGTAGAAGAACAGGCTTAGAGAACTCAGTCTTCCTGATTTTATAGTTTTGAGCTTGGCCTTGGTGATCAAGACGGTGCTAAAAGCAATTCCGGTGAAGAGAAAGAAGCCCAGTTCTGAGGTCACTCCCTTGGAGGAGAGGGTATTGACCATTCCGGAGGGAGAGAATCATCTTCAATAAAATGTGTTGAGGCAACTCTCTACAAGGATGAAGCTGAGCCCTACTGGGGCCTGAGCTTGGCTTGCTGTCACTGCAGCTCAGGCTGGAGTTTAATCCCCGCTGTTAGGCATTATGAGGGTGGAAACTTAATCTCCCTACATTGTAAAGAAATGGAGCATTTGGGGGTATGATTAAGATTAGATAAGACATTTAGGGTGAGGGCCCCCGTGACTGAATCCTGGTGACTTTGTAAGAAAGACCAAAGGACAGACCTAGACATGTGGACTTCCTGTCATGTGTTGCCCTGAGCTGAGTCAGGACTCTGCCAGCAAGAAGGCTGTGGGGAGACTTGGCTCCTTCATCGTGGGCCAGAACTGTGAACCAAAATAAACCCCTTTATAATTCACCTGGTCTGTGATATTGTGTCATTAGCAATGAAAAACAGGCTAAGACAGACACCAATCTCCCACCATATGCAAAAGTCAGTTCAAATAGTGGCCCAGGGGTTGTCTTAGTCATTAGAGAAATGCAAACCAAACCCGCAGTGAGATGCCAATATCTAGCCACTCAGAAGGCTGAATTCAGGGGAAGAATGAAAAAGGAAAGAAGAAAGACTGCTGCTTAGCAAAACAGATTGTCAGTTCCCTAGAAGCCAAACAGAATTTTCAGGTCACCCTGCAAAGTGCCCTCCAACAGAAATCAAAGTATGTGTTTCAGCTGGGTGGTGGTGGCACACACCTTTAATCCCAGCACTCCGGGAGGCAGAGGCAGGCGGATCTCTGAGCTCTTGGCTAGCCTGGTCTACAGAGTGAGTTCCAGGACAGCCAGAGCTACATAGAGAAACCCTATCTCAAAAACCAACTAAACGAATAAACAACATCATCAACAACAACAACAACAAAACCCATGTTTAGACAAAAAACTTGTACAGGAATGTTGATAGCAACAATATTTACAAGAGTGGAAGGAATATAGATTTCTATCAACCATTGATTTGATAAAAACTGCATATTACTCATAAATAAAAATAAATGAAATTACTGACATATGCTGTAGTATTGATGAATGAGAGCCTCTAGTAGGTGAGAGAATCTAGCCGTATCTGCTGTGCATTTAGTCTATTTCTGTGACTGTCCTGATAGGCAAGTCTACAGAGACAAAACACAGGTAAGCAGGCACCAGCAGCCATGGGTAGAGGATCTGGGAGTGAACGCTTGATGCGTGTCTTACTTAGTTAGGGTTTCTATTGCTGCCAAGAGACACCGTGACCACCTCACCTCTTATAAAGGAAAAGCATTTTGTTGGGGTGGCTTACAGTTTCAGGGATTTAGTCCTTTGTCACCATGGCAGGATATGGTGGTGTGCAGGCAGATATGAGTTCTGTATCTTGATCTGAAGGCAACAGCAAGTGAACTGTGTATCATCCTGAGCATAGCTTGAACAAAAGAGACCTCAAAACCCACCCCCACAGTCACACACTTTCTCCTATAAGGCCACAAATATTCTAACAAAGCCACATCTCCTAATAGTACCACTCCTTTAAGGGCCATTTTTTTTTCCAAACCACCACAATGGATGTGGGTTTTTTGAGAAAAAAGATGGTGATATTCTGGATGTATTTGGTGATGATCGTTATACACAAAAATAAATAAAAATAACTGAATGGTTTGCTTTCAACAAAACAATTAAAACAGTAAAATTTATATTAATTTTACTTCAATAAAAATAAAGGTTAAAGAATGATGTTTATCAGTTATGGAGATAGGAAGGGGCTGGAGGACAGTGATTGGTGTAATAGCAAAATGAGCCCCAAGGTTAGGCAAAGGCATTTCACTTTGTCACAGAAAACACAGGCCCTGGGAAGACCTAGGAGGCAGAACAGAGGACAAGCAACCCATTGTGAGGCTTCCTCTCAAGGGAACAGGGACATGATCAACCAAGGATGCCCCGTGACAGGTTAATCTTCGTTGTCAATTTGACTACATTAATAGCCACATGGACGTACACGACTAGGTACGTCAATAATGGTGTTTCCAGAAAGGATTAATTGAAGAGGGAAGACCTGCCCTAAGAGTGGACAATGTTACTATCAATAGGCCATGGTCCTGGGCCAAATACAAAGGAAAAAGCAAGCCAGGGACTAGCATATGTCTCTCTCTGCTTCTTGACTGTAGATACGATGTGATCAGCTGCCTCACGCTCTTGACACCACACCTTCAAGATCATGATGGATGGTGACCCAAAATAAGTCCTCCTTTCCTTAAGTGGTTTTGATGGGACATTTTTGTTGCAGCGATGGGAAAGGTAACCAATACATTTGGGTATCCCCAGGTTCACCAATCAGACATGAACCTTTGGGAGTGAAAGGGAAAAGTAGCAGAGAAGCTTCAGGTCAGAATTATTAAACTCCTTTCTTGGCCCATGAAACCAGTTCTTGCAGAAAGGATAGCATTGTCCCTCACCCACTGGAAGATCAGAAGTAGGTACATGAGCCAGAACAAACCCTCTGGTCACACGGCACTTACTTAGTGGAATTCCATTAATCTATGTAAAATATATACACTATTTTTGAATTTTCAAAACAGTTTATGTTGTATAGGTATTTTCTGCATGTATAAATGTGCACCATGTGTATGTTAGGTACCTAAGGAGGCCAAAAGGGCACCATCTCCTCTGTAATTGAAGTTACTGTTGGTTATGATCTGCTGCATGGGTACTGGGAATCGAACCCAGGTCCTCTGGAAGAGCAGCCAATGCCCTTCATCACCGAACCATCTCTCCAACTTCTGGGTTTATTATTTCTTAATAAAAAACAATTTAAGAAGCAGGGCCAGTGAGATTTCTTAGTAAGCAAGGTGCCTGCCACCAAGTCTTGACTTGGGTTTGATCCACATGATGGAAAGAGCTGTCCTCTGACATATGCGTGTGTAGATAGACAGATACAGGCAGACAGACACACAAATACACACACACAAAAGAAACACATTTTTATAGTTTAAAAATCATTCATATAAAATACTGTTGGATTTTGTATGTAAGTATTAGTAAGCAATAAGTATTCTACAGGCATAGAAGTCACTGTGAACCAGGGATGATAGCTGGTGAGCGGTTACCTTAAGATTTTTAACATTATTTCTAAACATATGGGGGGAAAGGAGCAAGAAAAAGCAATGTTTCCAAGGGAGGCCTTGACTAAACCTCCTAATCCTGTGGCTAATTCTACTGAAAGGCTGGGAAATTATGCTAAATAGGTTATTTTTGTTCTTTTTTCTTATTTTCAGAAAATTTCCCTCTGTTGTAAAAGCTGGACTATGTTTAGAATAAGGTTTCATCTCTAAAATGTCTATCTGTGAGTGTGCGTGTGTGTGTGTGCTTGTACACTGAGTCAGCATACCACTTTATATACAATTGAGGAAGTGTCAAACAGTCCGATTTGAACTGGGGTAGAGATGAGTTTGGTGAGGTGGGAATGAGAGCTTTGACTCATGATACACTCAAGCGTTTGGAACAAAAGCTCCAGAAAGGAGAGGAAAAATCCCAGCCAAAGCAAACTGGCACGACCTTGTGTTATAATCCCAGAGCTCAACACGTCTTGACCCCTGCACCTCTAGTTCAGTCCTTTCAGGAACAATTAGGCTTCAGAGACACGTCCTTCCTGCCTCAGAATGACTAAGGCCTATTTAAGCCTCATGGTCGGTTAATCAGTAATGGAGATTTTTGACAAACAAAGCAGGGCAAGCCAAGAAATAAGGGTGGCTAAAAATTAGCTGGGGAAGGTTGTATTTCTTGCAAATACAGGATCTGGTACTGCTTTCAAATATGGGCGTTTGTGTGTGCTGGAGAACTCACAGAACAGGCCGACTGGGGAAGCCTGTGCGTCTTGCGATTTGTCTTGGGACTCTCTCTCCTCCTCTTTCTGTCATGTTGAGGGACAGAGGCCAGCAACACCTCTGCAAAGGCCTGCATTCCTGTGCCATGGTTGGGGTGGGAGGGGGCGTGTGTGTCTAAGTGTGGTGGGGATGTCCTGGCAGATGCAAGTAGCTGCCATAGACCCCGGAGAGGAGAGGATAGAAGATCCTAGAGGCTGGGATCTGGACCAGGTAGGGGATTCTCCGAGCCTTGGCCATGCTTGGAAACTGTGGAGCTAGGCTGGGGTTGGCTGATGTTTTCCAGGGGCCGGGAAGCATCAAACAGGGAGCAGTTAAGACACACCTGCAGGTTGATTGACGTGGGTAAATCCTGTTTGCTTGTAGTTTTGGTGGGAGGGGTGCACAGAGTGAGATGGGGATTTCACTACATTCCACGCTGATTTCGAACTCACTGCTGACTGAAATGGACTCTTAGCTACCCCTCTGCCTCATCCCCCTGAGGACTGGAATTACAGACATGCACCACCACGCCTGGCCCAAGAACCACCTGTTTTTGTTTTGTTTTTTAAATCCTGAAGCAGAAGGAATGTCAGTGGACCAGCCTCCTTGCCACAGCTGCCAGATCACTTCCTCCTGCAGTGACTCTAGGACGAGGCTGCCCAATGGTTAGGGAAGGGGGGGTGGGCCTCACTATCTCTTCCTCCTCAGAAGCAACGCCCCTGAAGCTCTCAAGAACACAATTCACGAGGTGCTTCCTCAGCCCCTGCTCATCCTGCATATTGCCAGCACACTTTGCCTCCTGTCCAAGCCTGGGGGTGCAGATGCCCCTGCCTCAGAACACCGTCACCTGCAGTGCTGGGAGGAGGCAGAGGGTCAGTTTTGTTGGCTCTTGTCTTTCCTTCTGCACTAACAGAGTTGGCAATAAATATTTACTGCGTAAATGATGAATAAAAGAATTGGGAATGTAACTCAGCAATAGAGTGCTTTCCCAGCATGTGTGAAGCCCCAGCCAAAAAAAGGAAAAAGAAAGAAAAATTCCAAAACACAACTCAGGCTTCAAATGGAAAGGTTTAAGGTGTTGCATGCAGAGGAATACATGTTCATACCAGGGCTCAGACCTGTAAGGGAGTCTGTAACTCTAGCTACAGGGGAGGCTGAGGCAAGGGGGTTGAGAATGCAGACCTGTCTGGACTACCGAACAAGTTCAAGGCCAGCCTGTGCAGACCAGAGACCGTCTTCTCAAACACAACGAGAGTTGGGGTTGTAATTCAGTGGCGGAGCCCTTGCTTAGTGTGTGAGGCCCTAGGTTCACCGTCCAGGGCTGGGGGTGGGGCATGTGTACAGGGTAGGGAGTAGATGGGGGTCAAGGATGGGCGTAGCCGTATGAAAACACGCCTACAACATATCAGGCTTTTAAGATTTGTGAACTCATTATAACCTTATGCGGTCAGGTGACCATTTTTCTCCAAGATCAAGTGACTGGAAGATTTTGTTTTCTTCAAGGTCATATGACTGGTAAGAAGCGAAGCTGGGAGTTCCCCAGGCATTCTGATTAGAAACCCAAGCTGTTCAGAGGGACGCTCAGCCTGCTCGTAGAAGTGTCTGAGTAATCATTTTCTATGCCTAGTGGCTTGAGGACTTACAAAACAGAGCAGGGCTGGGCACTTCGCAAGGGGAGGGCACAGGAGAAAGGAAGACAAAGGACCCTACGTGGAGTGATGCTGTCCATTGGTTTTCAACCTTCCGAACGCTGCGACCCTTTAATACAACTCACATTGGGGTGACCTCAATCATAAAATCGTTTTTATTGCTACTTCATAGCTGTAACTCGGCTGCTGTTGTGAGTCGTGATGTAAATATTTTTGGAGACAGAGGATTGCCAAAGGGATCTTGACCCACAGACTGAGAACCCCTGCTTTAGCCCTTGGAGGCAGAGACGGGCAGATTTCTATGAGTTCAAGGCCAGTCTGGTTTACAAGAGCTAGTTCCAAGACAGGGTCAAATGCTACAGAGAAATCCTGTCTCAAAAAGACCTTGGAATGAAAGGAAAGCGGTCTGTAGATAATTGGGAGATTATTTTTTTTCCTTATTAAACCCAAACTTCCCTTTTACTGTGGGCTCAGAAATGGAATTTAGATCAGCGAGTAGGGTGGGAGGGGTATGCTTGTATCCTCTTATCTGGTGATTCTTGAAAATATGTTTTAAAAAGGGGGTGATAATGTCAAAGTCATTTCAGGGGAGATGGTTCAGCAGATAAAAGCACTTGCTGCTTTTCCAGAGGACCCAGGTTCCGTTCCCAGCACTCCTATGTCAATTTAAAGCCATCTTTAAATTGTCCCAGGGGGTCCAACGGCCTCTTTTGGTCTTCTCCAGCATTAGGCAAGCATATGGTGCGTGCACACACACACACACACACACACACACACACACACACACACACATATACACACANNNCACACACACACACACACACACACATATACACACAAATACTGTACACATATAATAAGTCTTTTTAAAAATATCATTTCAGGCTATAGAGGTGGCTCAGCAGTTTACAGCACTGACTGCTTTTCCAGAGGACCTGGGTTCAATTCCCAGCACCAGCATGGCAGCTCACATTGCCTGCAACTTCCATTCTAAGGCATCTGACATCCTCTTCTGTACTCCACAGGCAACAGGCCTGATATACATATATAGATATATGCAGGCAAAACATCCATACACAGAAAAAATATAAATTAGTAAAAAAATTGAAGATAACATTTCACTGGACCAGTTGTGCCAAATGTCACCATTCCCATCATCATGAGAAAAATCAAATTAAGACAGGTGGTACTGACACTTGCCTTTAACTCCAGCACTAGGGAGGCAGAAGCAGGTAGATATCTGAGTTCAAGGCCAGCCTGGTCTAGAGAGAAATTTCCAGGACAGTAAGGGCTACACAGAGAAACCCTGTCTTAAACAACATAGCCTCCTCTCCAAATTAATTAAAATAGAAATAATTTTGATAAAAAAACTGAGTGTCCAGAAAACTTTACAATAAAAATACTACACAGCAGTTGAGGTTATATACAAGAAAAACAAGACAATGCTAATTATCCTGACTTTTAACTAAGTATTTGTATATATTTTGACAGATATTTCTGGAATATCTGTTCTTTTTAAAAAGATTTATTTATGTTTCTAACCACTGAACTCTCTATTTTTTTAAAAAAATATTTTATTTATGTGCCTGTGTGAATGTATGTCACCTGCGTAGGGGTGCCCTCAGAGGCCAGAGGACCAGATCCCAGCAGAGGACATCAGGTCCCCAAGAGCCACAGTTATAGGTAGTTGTGAGCCACCAAACATGGGTGCTGGGCTTTGAACTTACGCCCTCTGGAAGAGGAGCAAGGGTTCTTAACTGCTGAGCCATCTCTGCAGCCCAGAGAGTACTTAATCTATTGAAGAACCAAAGAACAGCTAGGCATGTGGTCCTTGCCTCACCTCACCAGAGTGCAGGTGGCGGAGGCAGGAGGATAAGCCAGCTAAGCTTCTGCAGGTCAGTTTGCTCTATCCCTTGAGACTCTGATTCAGACAACAACAACGTTTCCACCCCCAAACCTCAAATACTAAGAAACTGAAATAAGCCAAAACCACCACCTGAACCCACTCAGGTTCAGTTCACAGCACCCATATGGCAGCTCACAACTGTCTGTAACTCCGGGATTCAACACTCTCACACAGACATCCAGGCAGACAAAATACCAATGCACATAAAAGAAAAGCAAATAAATAAATAAAAAACAAAACAAGCCAGGTGGTGATGGCACATGCCTTAGATCCCAGCACTTAGGAGGCAGAGGCAGGTAGTTCTCTGAACTCAAGACTAGTGCCTTATCCCCTGGAATTGGAGCGACAGGCAGTTGTAAGCTTCCACAACTGGAAATACTGAATTTGTCAATCCCTTCATTGTTGTTAAAAAAAAAGTTTTAAAGGAAAGAAATTCTGGAGACTGCTTTAAAGAAAGCTTTATTTACCACATCCATCTTAAGAATGTACTCTGTAAATGCAGCGAGGTCTAAAAAGCTTTTACAAATACGAAGCTACAAACTAAACTAGTGGCATGTCTACAACTTTAAAACTCTTAAAAACATTTATATTAGTTTGTTCTTAATCCTAAAAAAAGGTTCACATTTCAAGTTATAAACTTACCTCAGTAGTGTACATGAAATGGTTGTGAAATGCTAGGAGTTGGTGAGACCACAGCCAGCAGGGCCGCTGAGGCTTAACTGGTACCACCACCGCTTGTTCTTAGGGTAGTTGCCACGTTAAGATAGTGCGTTGTTTCCTTTTATTATTACTATGATAGTAGTTTTCCCGGCACTTGTAGAATACAGCAAGAGCATGGGGACAGTGTTTCACCTGAGGACCTCCGTGACTGTCCATGGTACTTCTCTCACACAGTCGAGGGAGGAGGGCCTGATACCAGTTGCCTTTAATGGAGGCGCTCATCCCACCCCGTCCGTGCGGGTGCAACTCAGAACACTGCAGAGCTAGTTTATGCCATTCAACCAGGATGGAGAGGAATGCTTAAAGGCCTCAGCAGGCACTGGACAATTTAATAGAACAGTTAAATAAATATTCCTTATATATAAAAATTCATCTCTTCAAGAGAAGGGGAAAAAGAAGACATTCGGGGATCTCTTAATTTAAAAGAAGAGAAAACAATTAAACAGGTATCTAGGAGCATTAGCTAAGGGCATGATCCTAGGACCAATCCACAAATAAGAGTTAAGCCCATTAGAAAACGCTGGTGGGAAGATTTGATGGACTCTGTTAAATACAACTGTACCTTATTGTGCACCTTACTGCACGCCTCACAGTCCTGACTGAGCCTTTTTAAAAAAATGCACATTGATGTAATTCATGAAGCAGATGATGATATTAGCATTTTCCTGTATTTTACATTCACTCTGAAAGAGAAGCCTTTAAACAGGCACAAAACACTGCATCTGTGTTTTTACACCTTAAAAATATAACAAACACTTTTAATAATATTGAGATAAAACAGCTGCGTTTTGCATCACACTACACTCCATGAGCTTTGGCAACATAAAATGACTACAAGCAAGCGTCAGAAGTTATCACAAACGCCCCTTTAACTCCTACAGGTTGCACCCCCTCCTGGATGTGTATGCCCCGTGTTCATCTACCAGACACAGAGTGCCCGAGGGAAGCCTTGTTCAACAAATGCTTCCAACCTTCCTGAAGACAGCAGACACTCTGCAAGAACCACAACTTCCTGTTGGCAAATCTTGAAGGTCTTGTCTATAATCATATACATTCTCGGCCTCCAAAAACTCGGACTTCAAAAATCAAAGCATTAGGAAGTTAAAAGTCCCATACTGAACAATTTAAACAGCTATGCAAAGATGCCTTATGAAAAACATGGCAAAATCATGCACTTCCATGCATTCTGCTACTGAAAACGCATAAAGAAGGCGATACCCCCCAAACAAACTAAAAATAATAATAATAAAAGACCCCGACAAAATCCCAGGAAGAAGTATAAAAGGCATCAGTTGTTTTCTCTATCAGAATTATCCATTTTTCTTAGCTATGCCAAACTTCAAAGAGATAGGAAGGAGGGGAGAAAGGGTGGGGGGAAGGAGGCACAGTTAATAAAGACACAGGGAGAGAGCCCAAGGGCAGGTGAGAGCTTTCCAGTGTTGGGACCCTGGGTGTGACGAGTCTTTTCCAAGTTGACTAAAAGACAGATTATTAATAAAACAAAACAAAACAACCCCCCAAACAGAAACCATGATGAGAAACCATGGCAATATCATCAACCCTTAATGCCAGCAGAAATATAGCAGAGATTTCCAGTCCTTTAGAAACTGCCCTTTCCAGCATCACCTTTAAAAATAAGGTTTTATGTAGCATTTCAAAGCACTACAGTTTGTATCTTTAAATATTGAATATAGTTTTTAAAATAGTTCCCTAGATGCTCGGATGTGCTTCTTTATTTTAACATATATATATATAGCTGATATATTTTGAAAGGTTCTACAAAATAGAAATCTCTGGAGTGCAGAAGTTAAGAAAATAACCTTCATACTGAAAATATATCCTTAAAAAACAAAACCAAACCTCTGTACAAATGCAGTAGTGCGTACAAGTCTCAAAAGATGGTATTAAGGCATGAGGCGTTGCAAGTCTCTTAGAAATGTATGAACGAACGCGGGCCTGCTAAGTTGAAAGGTCTTTAAAAAGAGAGTGAAAACTTCATGGATATAAAATATTTCAGTGTGATAATCGCTAACATTCTTCACTTGCAGGTTTCGCGCGTGTGCCAATTTGACACGTTCTTTCTTCATAAATAATAAAGTGTTCCTTCAGCGGTGTCTGGTGGCTTGCTTGCCTTGGCTCTGGTCCCTGGTCTCAGTAAGTCTGGTAGACATCGTGGATGGGCACCTGGAGAGCAGCAGGGAAGGCCTGAGGTATGTAGC
>LOEQ01001567.1:255911-267494 GCA_001685075.1 Bramus lutescens
GAATTGAACTCAGGACCTCTGGAAGAGCAGTCCGTGCTCTTAACCTCTGAGTCATCTCTCCAGCCCGAACCCAGGTTCTTAAACATGGCAGGCAAACACCTTACCACGGAGATACACAACTAAATTGGGGATTATAATTTAGTAAAGATGCTTAACTTTTGGTAGCAATGTCAATTTATATTTAAGATAAAAACCAGACAGTCTGAAAGCAATAGACTTGGATGTCTTTTTAAAAAATTAAAAACTGGTGTATAAATCATATTTAAAGGAAAGAGCACACACAAAAGAAAAATGAATATTTTTATGTTTTTAAAATTAATCTTTCAAGAGATGTAGGAAAAGCACTTCCCCAAATATAAAGTGAAGTTGCTCTGAGGGTGTGTGTCAACGGCACTCTGTCCTCCCACTCTGAACTACATTACCCATAGCTACGCAGTGAAAACATGGAAAATGGTTACCATTGTATGGTCTATGAGCACATGCTCCCTGGAGCGTGTCCTAGTATGACCTTGACCTTGTGATGGTCTATGTGAAATAGTAGTTTATAAGAATCTCACAGGTCTTTTGGTAAGAAACATGGCCAACTGAAACGAAAGCTCTGGAGGAGAGGGACACTGTCAAACATTAGCCCAGTGTTGGGTGTGTCCTGGCTGTTTGGTTAACATTAGTCACTGCCGTTCCAACTGTGAAATAAGACCTGCTCCCATTGGAGCAGGGGTGACATAGATCCTGCTTAAGGTGGATGCCCTAGCATTTCAATGACTTTAAGGCAAGAGTCCCAGTGAAAGAATTTCCAAGAACTCTCCACAAGAAGGGGAATAAACCAAGGATTATTTTTTTTGTGTAAATGAAGCTTTTTTTTTTTTTAAGTTGCAGCAGATGGAGACGTGTACAGAAATCTATCACTGGCCAAAATACAGAGCATAAGTGATGGTAAGGCTAGACCCATGATGCCATGACACAATCCTTACCCGTAAGGAGAGCTGCAAGACAGGGAAGGAAGATACTGAGCGCCACAGGGCAAGGATGCTTGCTGCTGGACGGCACCTTCTCGGCACACCAGGGAAGCTGCACTCGTGAAATCTCAACAATATGGCTGCCTAAGGAAGACCGACATGATGAAAACACCAGTTGGCCTGCCTGCCAGTGTGGATGGGGGACGTTTCACGAGGCCCTGCCCCAGAAGAAGAGCTCTAGGCAATCAATGGCACAATGAGCTTTTTTCAGGGACAAAATAACTCCAATAGCTTATCCAATCCCAAGTGGTCAGACCTAAAACACATGTACATTGAACGATGCTTCATGGACCCAGTAGGTCTCATATATGTGTAATTAGAATAAATAAAGAAGAGGAGGTCATAAATTTGAGAGGAAGTAAGAGGGTCATGGAAGGAGTTTGAGGCGAGGAGGGATGGGTAGAGATAATGTAAGGTATATGTGAAATTCTCCAAAATTGTGTTTAAGCTGAGTGGGAGGTATTTTTGAAGTTAAAAATATTCCATTGAGCTGGAGACATGGTTCAGCAGTTAAGGGAAGTTGTTGCTCTTATAGAGGACCCAGGTTCAATTCCCCAGCACCCACAACTTTGTAACTCCAGTTCCAAAGGTTTTGATGCCCTCTTCTGACCTCCATGGGTACTAGGCATGCATGCGATACACATAAATACATTCAGGTAAAACACTCCCAAATATTAAATAATAAAATAAATGCATTTAAAGCATTAAAACATTTTTGAGAGACGGCGCAGAGAATAAGAACACTTGCTGCTCTTATAGAGGACCCAGGTTTGGTTCCCAGCACCCACATGGTGGCTCAAAGCCATTCACATCTCCAGTTCTAGGAGATCCAACAACCTCATGACCTTCACACGCACCAGACACACACACTGCCCATACATACATGCATGCAAAACATTCACACATAAAATAAATCTAAAAACATCCATTTTCAAATGCCATCACTGTATTATAGGACACCACAACTAGAGTCTCTGCAGAAAGGAAAATGGGGAAGTAAATGTTCTCATGAAAGACAAAAAGCTGGAATGTTCTGGAATGGAGTTGGAGCAACCTTTCCATGGAATATTGCTGCTGCTAGGGAGTTCTCTAGCACGTAGTGAGGGATCTCGCTGACAGTAGCTCACAGGTTGACCTGATAGTAACCATACAACGCAGAAGCTCACAAATGCCCCTGTATATGAGACAACAAAACCTCTGACCCTCAGCTTACGTCACTCACACAGCCCTCTTTCCATACAGGGGTGAACACTCGGGGCCATGCTGAGGGAAGTGGGCAGGACGACCACTTCCTTATGTGTTCCATCGCTGTCCGTCCATCCTCATCCGCCCTCACTTCCCTTTTCTCGTTTCATGTGCCCTCCCCCCACCTTAGGCTCCCATTTGCTATCTCTGATTTCCAACTGTAATCGCCTTGGTTAATTAGTACCCAGAGGAACAAGTGGGAATTGAGATATGTGGCTGTCTGAATGCTACTTGCTTTTAGTGCTTTTGAAACAATTTCCTCCAGTACAGTCATACACGGTTCATGATCAGTAAAGGGAGGAGAGCTTGGCTATGAAAACCTGAAATGTCCGTTTATCTACAAATGAGTTCTAAAGGTCAAATGAGCATGCTATTTGGAACAAACAACTTGCTTTGCTTACTTCTGAGGCTACAAAAGTCACAGACAGGAGTAAGGGAAGAGAGGGGCAGGGAAAACCATTTCCCAGTCTATATAACTTACGTAGGTAGTAAAAGTTGAGACAACTGCCTGTATTAACAGTTCTAGAAAGTAAAGCAATAATGAAGACCACTATGAAATATCCACTTAGTAGATGGGTGGAAGGAAGCAGAAAACACGGTTCACAGCGTGGTAAGAAATGAGTGGTTTGTCGGGGATTTAGAAACAGGTGTTGGGTTGATTGACGGCATGACTCATGAGCTCTCTGCTTTCACCGTGCGCGCCTGGAGTTAATATTTCAGCCAAAAGCCTACCACATGGATAAAAAACACCCCTGATTTGAGCTAATCATTTATTCTCAAGCTCACATGGGCATGTTGGGTACTCTGAGTCACATGTGAATAGACTTTCAAGGGACAAGTACTATGCTAGTCTTACAAGTTATTTTTAGAAAGCACAGGCTATCTTAGGCTATCCAGGGTCAGAAAAGGCAATTTGCTCACTGATTTCTTCTTCTTCCAAATCTCCATTTTATGGCAAAGTGAGAATGAGAACCCACAATGGCCAAAACAGTTTATACCTTGTAAATCAATCCCAGTGAAAACCAGAAGAGGGGTGGGCCTGGTAAACTCTGTCCCGAAGACTACCTTAACAGATTTAACACTAACTGATTTGGAATTTGGACACGGACTCCCGGTGCCAAGTGTCCCGATGTTGAAAGTCTAACTGAATCTTGCTCTAACAGAGGATCCTGAAACTGTGGGTTGCATAAATGCAGCTCTGCTGTTATCTCAAGCCCCACAGAGAGCAGGCAACTCACTGCGGACCTTTGATACTAGGAGGGGCAGTGTACACAGCCACGAGTTTCTTCCTCCTCAAAATTCCGCCCAGAAAGGTGCCGGGTGGACTTCACATTTTATACTGGAAGTGAACGTAGGTTCTGTCCACAGGAAAACGGGACCAGGGAATCTTCTGGAAACACAGCTTGCCAACAGTTTTGTTGGTAGACTAGTTTATAGTTTCTCTCAGGCAGCCTGAAGAACAATTGATTTCTGTGCAAATGGTGCAGTCATCCGCAGACAACTTTCGGCCCCCAGCCACACTGTCCATGTCCTCTCTCATTCCTTCCGCTGTCAAATGTATATCCTCATACACACTGTGCACAAAACATGCTTCACATACTACTAGCTTCCGCTGTGATTTTTCCTGGGAACTTCATCAAACAAAAACGCTGCTAGTTGCGTGTGTAAGCTGTTTCCCTAATTCTTCTCTCGTCGAGCTATGTGGCAAGGAGCCTGAGCCTACTAGAAAAGTAACGTAGACAAATGTTGAATGTGAACGTCTAAGCCATCGGAGTAACTTACTTCTGGCCCGCACATGCCTTCACCCAAGATTTGGCGGGATTAAAAAGTACTAATTTACAAAGAATCCCGGCCCTAACTTTACACTATATGCAAAAACTAACTCAACAGAGGCCAAAGGTCTAAATCTAAGGCACCAAACTAAAAAAGAAAATGGAAGGAAAGGTTCATGGACTTGACATTGAACCATAGGTAGCAAAAGAAGAAAGAGATAAACTTCATCAAAATTTAAAACAATTGAGCCAGGCATAGTGGTGTGTTGGGAGACTGCTGTAATCCCAGCATGGAGGCCGAGGTAGGAGCATCAGGAGTCAAGGCCAGCCTGGGCTACAAGAGACTGTCTCCACACAAATAAATTAAATAAAAGCTTTAAAACTTAAGCTGTGCTGTGGTAGCACACGCCTGTGGTGGCCTCTGAGTTTGAGGCCGGTTTGGCCAACAGTTCGAGTTCCAGGACAGCCAGGGCTACGCAGAGAAACGTGTCTCGAAAAAAAACAAAACAAAAAAACTCCAACCGATAAATAAAGAAAGGAAGGAAGGAAGAAAATACCACAAAAACAAACAAACAAACAAAACCCAACAAAAACAAAAAAGCAAACCAAAAAGCATGTAAAACTCGACTGGGATGTGCACCTGTCTGGCATGCAAAGGCCCTGGGTTCCATCCCCAGTACTGACTGCAAAAGAAAAAAAAAATCAAATCTTGTTAAACAAGTAACACCATAAACAAAAACAAAAGGCGCCCCACGGTGCAGGAGAAAAATATGTGCAAATCATCTTCTGGTAAAGAACTAGTGCCCAGAATCCACAAAGAACCACAAACTCAGCCAAAGTAGCAGGCAATGGATGGGGGACTTGAACACACATTTCTTCAGATACAACAGATGCATGAAAAGACTGAGCATCATTAATCGTTAGGGATGAGAGAATCAAAGCCGTCTGACACACCATTTTATACACATTGTAATGGCAGTCATCAAACAAACCCTCACACTATAGCCAGTTAAGTGGACAAACTGGACCTCTTCGTACAATGTTGGTGACAAATGTAAAAACAACGGTGGAAAATATACTGGTGCTTCAGCAAAAACAAAACCTATAAATACTTTGAATTCACCAATCCCATTGCTAGATGTCAATCCAAAATAAAGGCAGGACTGAGAGATGTTAGTGGGAGTCCCATTTACAGCAGCCCTAAACCAGAAGGAACCCAGATGTCTGCTGATGAATAAAAGATGAACAAAAACTTGGTCTGTGTCTTACAATAGAATAATAGTCAGTCTTACAAAGAAATGAACATTCTATGAACCTTAAAGACATGCTTTGTGAAGTAAGCTGGTACAAAAGAAAGAACAAAATGTCATGAATTGGAAAGTCTGATGTAACAGTTATTTCTGCTTTATATAACAGGCAAGAAAGCCACTTTTTTTTGTTGTTTGTTTTTTTTTGAGACAGGGTTTCTCTGTGTTACAGTCCTAGCTGTCCTGGAACTAGCTCTTGTAGACCAGGTTGGGCTCGAACTCATAGAGATCTGCCTACCTCTGTCTCCTGAGTGCTGGGATTAAGGAGTTTGCCACCACCGCCCAGTACAAGAAGGCCATTTTACAGAGGGTATGAGGATGGCTCCAAAATCACAAATACTGTCACACTGAATCTTCTGTCTGCCTTTTACAGAGAGCCTTCCTAGTGTACCAGGCATTGAACTATGTCAAAAAACTGATGGCTGCAGGCTGTGATGGCGCCTATCAGTAACCCCAGTACTTGCCTGGTGGAGGCACGAGGATCAAGGGTTCAAAGTTATCTTGAACAACAAGAGACTGTCTCAAAAACATACAAACAAAGAAGCAAAGCAAGAAGAGGAGGGGGGGGGGAGGAAGGAAGGAAGGAAGGAAGGAAGGAAGGAAGGAAGAGAAGGGAGGGAAGGAAGGAAGGAAGAAAATGTTAATGCCCTCTTAGAAGTCAGAAGCAGACAGTAAGCAGCCTGAATGACCCTCTGTCTCTTCCAACAGGCAGACAGGAGAAGATACGTCCTCTCAAGCCACAAAGATGTGACGTGTACAAAGAAATAAGGATCTGTAGCGCAGCCTCGGAGTGACCCACGTCGAGTTAACACACCACTAATTCACCACGTAAACACACATGAGGCCTACGGTGACTAACAGCAGATGTCCTGTTTGACAGGAAGGGAAACTGTGTTCTTACTTAAGAAGGAAAGGATTCCAGGAAGTGCACTCACTAAATGTCACCAATTCAACCGTTCCTGGTTCGTTCTACAGAAGGCAGAACAGGGTAATGCAGGCCGATTCAGGCAGCTTGCTTGGGATTTCTCTATTCAGTTCTTGAAGAGTCCTTTGAGACAAATCCTAAAGGGTTGAAGGAAAAAAGATGTTAGAAATGTTTTGTATTGCTCTATTTCAATGTCGGTTTCACATGTGCCTGGAAATCAAGGAGGTTTTCTTCAGAAAATAAACTGTCACTGTTCCAGTTACTCAAACCATTACTCTTATGTTCTTGAGAAACCAAGAAACATAACTCATTATCTGACCCTGGAAGAAGTGGGGAATTGCAACAGGAGCGTTACCAATTTCTTTCACGTGGTGTGTTTTGACCTTTGGAGTAGCTACGACTTAGAGACATGCATACTGCTTAGGAAGAGTACAGATGCAGCCCGGAGACTCAAAAGAGACATGCCTCCTGATATACACATACCTAGCTGGTGCCTTGCCCCTGCTCTGTGGCGCAATGCTGCACCCCATTAACAAACCATCACTACTGCCTGACTGCATCCCATAGCGGGTCCGCACAACCATGGAAACAAGGCACTCGTGATCCACCTCCAATGCTTACTCTGTCCTGAAGTCAGCCAAGACTTTCGAGGATGTTTCCTTTCAAGGCGAGGGTTATGAGAAATGAGAAGTACTAGTTCTGGTTTTAGGTTAATCGTGGAAGCCATAGTACAAAAATATTCAAGTGAAGGGAACAACTGTTCAAGACACACAGATACATCAGATAAAAGTATCACAGTATATCTTCCCTGTACTCCATACCTGGAGATACACCCTACCCAGCCTTTACAACTACCGACAGACCGGCTCAAGCTATTGGAAGATCCAAATGGCTTATGGTCACATTTCTAAGCGCGGTATGGCACTACAACTGTAACACTAACTGGAAGCTAAGTGAGACTTTTAACTCCATTATGAGCATATCCTGGTGTATATGTTTTCTGAGAGAGACAGAGGCCTGAATGGCCTGAAATGTGCATCCTCCTGCCTCTGCATCTAAAGCGCAGAGATTGCAGGCACAAGCCACCACTGCCTTGACCCGCCATTGTCTTCACCTCCATGCAAAGCCTTTCACTTGTGTACAAGTGCAAAATACAGTTGAAGTGCTAGGTTTTGAAGAGCTGTGTTTGTCACTGTTGTTTGTTTTGGGGTTATTTATTTATTTATTTTTTGGTTGCATTATGCATTCTTCCACCAAAAATTTAACTAAATAAGGAAACAAAACCTAGAAAACAAGAGCCAGGGGATTCATGGGGACATTGGAGGACCTTTAAGAGCTCTGCAGAGCACAGTTTGGGATCTTCTGGATTGACTGGCCTCTAAAGTCAGTTAAAACGCAAAATTGTTTAACCACATCTCCATTGGAATGGCTGGTGTTCTGTAGGATCTTTGGCTTTACGAGAACTCAAGTGACAACCTCAGCAGGACCCCAAGTTAAATCTGAAGCAACAGGGTTTTCTCAAAGAGGAAAAGGCCACACTGAAATTGGAGTGTAGCAGATGTTTAACATGTGACTTCGCAATGCACAGTTTTTACCCAGCCCTGAAAAACATGACCCCGGGTGTTGCATGATGGATAACAACCAATCCAACACCCCAGTTTCATGAAACCTTGGAAATTAAAGTGCAAATTATAAGCTCTGTCTTAAAATTAGTTGCAGCGTCAAGACAACAGAATAAAATGTGAACTCCAATGCCAAGCTCTCCTGAGATCTTTCACTGGAAACATTTATGAAGCCCAGATATTTGCACAGAACTTTGAAGGTTCCCACTTTCATAATAGTAAAAGGTCCCCCTTAGCAAGGCAATAAATATCTCAGAAGTGGACACATAAACTCTGTAACATGAAAGCAAACTATTAATGTATACTGAAACTTGGGGTTCACAGTTTTATGCTGTGCTGTAGGGAAAGAAGGCTCACTGAGGGGCAGTCATAGTTATTTAAGTCAGAAAAATCCCTTAAAGTATAACATGTAGGCTCAATTGTATACTTCCAGAAAATTCAGACTTTCTACAATGAACCTAAATAGAATTTATTTCATAAAAACTTCAGTATTTGCTATTCTGATTGCTCACAAAGATCTTCAAATAAAACCCACAAGCTTGGTCTCGTACATACATCTTTCTTCCTTCCTTTCTTCCTCCCTCCCTCCCTCCCTTCCTTCCTTCCTTTCTTTATTTTCTTCTTTCTGCATGGAGTGAGAATCACAGCGGCTTGGGGCTCCCAGCAAACGAGGTGGGATCTTCAGCTGATGCTGGATGTCACCACTTTTGCTGTCTACGCTGACTTCATTTCAGCTCATATTCTTTCTGTATCTGGTCAGAGTACACAGAGCTTGTTGCTTTTGGTGGCAGTGGTTAGTTGGATTTTGTTTTTGAGACAGGTTATTACACTATATGCCAGGCCTGGAATCCATAATAAATCTTCTGCCTTATATTCATGAATGTGAAAAAAAATATAGATATAAAATATAACTATAGATATAAACCATTGTGCCTGGATGCCACACTTGGTTTCTTTCTTTAAGTATTACTACTACTACTATCTGTGCAGTTGTGTGTATATGATGTACATACGTGCAGTTCTTTGTAGAATTCTCTCCTTCCACCTCCACATAGGTTCCACGAATTGAACTCTATCAGGCAGGCTTGCAGCAGTCAGCTACGGCAAAAGCCCACAGTAAAGTAAAAACTACAACAAAAAACTCAACCAACCAACCAAAAACTTTACATCTGTTCTTTTCCTTTAAAATTAAAACTTCTCTTTAACAGATTTCATTCTTATTTTTTCATTTTATGAGTTTGTTGCAGTAAATAGGGACATCATGCTCTGCAGTACTCAAAGAGGCCAGAAGAGGGCGTTAGAGCTATGAGAACTACAATCAGAGATGGTTGTGGGTGGCCACACGGTGCTGGGAACTAACTCCATGTCCTCTACAAAAGCATTAGATGATGAGCCGTCTCTCCAGCCCCCTGTGCATGTGGTCTTTAGAGTTGTTTTAAATTCACTTTTTGGAATGAGGCACGATACACTAATATTCAAACAAACCAACCAATCTTATAAACTAGTACGCTTTTTAAAAAACAACTTTTAGTCTAAAGTCAAGACCTGGGCTGTGCTGCTTCAACCCTCAGTCACAAACTGAGGCTAAAAATAAAATCTCCACCCCTAGTCTCCACCAGCATCTAGAGACATGTACTTAGGAGGGTGTAAGCGTGAGCAGAGGCCAAGAAACGACTAAGGAGCTCGTGAGCATAGAGGGAGCAATGAGATTTTTCAGGGAGATGGGGGGAGGATAAGAGAAAATCGTAGAGAAAGGGGCGGGAGGAACATAGGGGGAGAGACAGCAGAGCGGAGGGTGTTTGGTGGTGGGGGGTAAGACTCAATCCAAACCAGGTTATGGATAATGTCATAAAGAAATATGCTACTTTATCTAGTAATTAAAATGAATTAGTAGCAATCACTTGTGTCTTTCATTTTGTAAGACTGGGGCAGCTTATGTAGCCCAGGTTAGTCTCAGACTCGGGACAAAGCTCAAGACAACGTGGAAGGCCTGATTCTCTGGCCTTAGCTCTCAGTACTGTGTTTATAGGTGTGTGCTACTGCCGGGCAGGAATATTTTTTATTGGAAACTGATTCTGTCTTAAGATAAATCACTTGCCCACTTTTGAGGAGGAAGTACATGGACTTAAAGCTACCAGGAAACAGTGCAGGCTGGCCATCAGATTTCTGCCGGCCACTTGGCTTCTTGCACTGCTGGACCTCAGGCATGCTCTCGGTAGTCCAGGCCTCCGCCTTCTTGGGTGTTTCCTGAACTTGAGTATCATTACATAAATTAAAGCTCTTACATTTGGAAGCATACTGCAAACATCCAGCCCCTAGCATCCGTAGCCTCCTGGATGGCCTTTGTCCTGCTTGCTGCTGCCCACTAGGAATTCAGCTCTCACAGCAGACAGTGGCCTTTAAACCCACACCACTCGGTCCTATCAGCCTCTTGGTGCTATCTTTAGAATAAAGTCGGTATCCTCCTAAGATGTGAAGAGCCTCACTCCTCACCCAGCTTCATGGCATGCCTCGGTTTCCCTTACAGGTCATTCCTGGTGCTTCAGATCCCCTGGGACCCTCTCTGCCTGGCCAGGCTGAACTTGATCTTCCCTCCTCCAGTGAAGCAGACTGAGGAGGCTCCTGAGACTTGTGCCCACAGTGTTATGTAACACTCTTCCTGACACATAAGAAATTGCCACATTGAAGGACAAACCTGGCAGAATTTTGGCATATGGTTTAAGCTTACAACAACTGTTAGAACTACGCTCATCTTCAACTAAGTGAAAACTTTACCAGGGCAGAGTCTGGTTTGACTCACATCTAGATTCAGAGCAGGGGTTTAATTAACGTGAGATGTCACTGCGACTTTTTTAAATGCTAAGTACTTAACATTGTTACTGGTAGTTAAAATCATATGCTTTAATCCAAAAGCCACTATATTTGATAATAATAAAGAAACAGAATGAATAAATTCAAGGTAACATTTCACACCTGACATTTTTTGCAAAATTTGAAATCAGTAATTTTGTAATGCATATCCCCAAGGATAAAATTCAACCTATCTGTATGGCATTATTTATTAACTTATTTTAAGTCTCAAATGTTTACCACTGCTTGGAAGCATGAAAAGAGCTTGCAAGGAAAACTAGAGGTTTGGATTCAGCAATTAGCTAAGGAAACACAGCATCCAAAGCGTGGTAGACCTGGACAGGGCATTTTAAAGCGCCTTTCTGCCTGATAGCTAGAAGAACACCTCCTGAGACCTCCCACATCACCTTATCCAATACACACGTCTGTGTCTACCCTTCCTGAAATGAAGAAACCCAGGGGAAGGTAAGCTGGGATGGGATGTAGGGTGGGCAAGGCTAAGTCAGCAGCTAGGAGCCGATGCCACAGCAGCAGCTCAGTCCTTGAATCCTCACTGTCATCAGGCATTGTGTTAAAGCATCCCTTGTGTGGCATCATCTTACTGCTACAATAAGGAAGCAAGAACTATGCTCCTACTCCTTGGGGAGACAGAACCAACACAGAGAGGCTGACCAAAGACTATAACAACACTGAGATTCGAACACGGAGGGTCAGAGACCAGAGCCTGAGCTCTAAATTGGAACGTTCTCTGAGAGAGTCCAATTGGTCCGGGATGGGAGAGCTGAAAATTCCAATTGGAGAGAGAGAGAGAGAGAGAGAGAGAGAGAGAGAGAGAGAGAGAGAGAG
>LOEQ01001567.1:278244-299313 GCA_001685075.1 Bramus lutescens
TCTGGGAGGGTCTGGGAGGGTCTGGGAGGACCTGGGAGGACCTGGGAGGGTCTGGGAAGGTCTGGGAGGGTCTGGGAGGATCTGGGAGGATCTGGGAGGATCTGGGAGGGTCTGGGAGGGGGACGAGTTGTGAATCTGGTCAAAACTCGTACAAAATTGTCAAACAACTAAAAAACACACAGAAGGAAAAAAATGCAATTAACAAAATTCAAAAGTGTTTTGGTTTGTGTTTGTTTTGAAATAACATTGACAGAACTGTAGCTAAAATGACAAGGAAGAGAGAAAACTCAACCTACTAAACTCAGGAAAACAGGAGACATCACTAGTGACTCAGAGACGTGGAAGGATTGCATAGAAATGCTACGAACAGCGCATGCCAGTTAATTCAATAACCTAAAATTAAGAACCTAGAACATCTGGAACTAGAGAGATGGCTGGGCAGGATCCCTTGATGCTCTCCTGGAGGACTCAAGTTCAGTTCCCAGCACCCACATCAAGCAGCTCATGAGCCCCTTGTAATTTCAGCTCCAGGAGATCTCTACCCTCATCTGGCAACTCTAGATACCTGAGATCAGCCAGCATCTTGCTCTGGCTGCCTGCTGCCGGCCATCTTGCAATCATGCACTCTCCCTCTAGAACCATAAATTGAAATAAACTCTTCCTTAAGTTGCCTTTGGTTTTAATATCATCATAGTAAAAAGTAACTCATACAAGGCAGGCAGATCAAGAGTTCAAGGCCAGCTTAAGCTAGGTGAGACCATCGTGTCTCAACCCAACAAAGAGGGCTGGCATGGTGGCTGAATGGGCAAAAGGCCTGATACCCTGTGTTTGTTCCCAGAGCCCATATGTTGGAAGGAGAAAACTAACATCTTTAGCTCTTTAGCTTGTCCTCTGACTTACACACACACACACACACTCACAAAAATTAAAAAAATCAAAGTCAAACCAATTTTTAAAAAAGTATTATGCACCATGACCAAGCATGATTTATCCCAT
Organism: Bramus lutescens; assembly: GCA_001685075.1. Classification (NCBI taxonomy): domain Eukaryota; kingdom Metazoa; phylum Chordata; class Mammalia; order Rodentia; family Cricetidae; genus Bramus; species Bramus lutescens. Next base: position 279,241 of record LOEQ01001567.1, read on the forward strand.
GGGCTTACCAGATGAAAAATATCAACCAATGAAAACACACAATAGCAAAGATAGAACTACAGTATTATCTAAGCAGACATGGAGAAGCATGATACAATCATAACTCAAATAATCAGTAAATTAAAACAGAAGAAACTTCAGCGATCTGATTAAAAACAAAATGAAATCTTACAACAAACAGTTTCATTGTAAAGGACTCACCCCACCTCCCCAAGATCAGGAACAAGATGAGAAAAATGCATTTCATTCTACACTGTACTGGATGCCCCAACCAAGGCAATTAGGAAAAGAGAAGAAACACAGGTTATATCCAGAGGAAATGCAGAAATAAAACTACAGATAGATGATGTGCCCAACACAGGGAGAAAACCAGTGTGCTTAACGCTCTTTGCAGGACACAAAACCAACCCCCACACCACCACCAACTGCATGTGCACACACTTCATAAACAATCTAAAGTAAGAAATTGCAATAGCAAACCCAACCCCACACCACCACCAACTGCACGTGCACACACTTCATAAACAATCTAAAGTAAGAAATTGCAATAGCAAACCCAACCCCACACCACCACCAACTGCATGTGCACACACTTCATAAACAATCTGAAGTAAGAAACTGCAATAGTATGATGAATGAAGGAGAGAATCAGCTCCTGCAAGTTGTCCTCCGACCTCCAAACAAGTGAGGTGACATGTACCCTGCACCCCCCCATAAATATATACATATAAAAACTGTGGGCTGGGATTGTAGCTCAGTAGTACAGCATTAATATAAGGCCTTGTGTTGAAGGCAACAAACAAACAAACAAACAAACAAAAAACCCCAAGTAACTAATTAAAAAGACAGGCTATAAAATAGGAGAAAGCATTTGCAAAGCATATTTCTGATAATAGCTTATCTACAATATGTAAAGAGTTACCATAAATTAATAACAAAAAGACAAACTAATTTAAATATAGATAAAGAAACAACACAGACTTTTCCCCTAAAGATTCACCCATAGCCAAGAAGCACATGAGGCTGTCATTCAGGGAAATGCAAATTAAGATCACAATGAGATTTACTCTTTTTCCACTGGAATGGCTATCATTAAGAGATAAAAATAACATATGTTGACCAAGACAAGAAATCAAAACCTTTGCACACTGCCACTGGAGCTGTCAGATGCACAGCTGTGCACATACTGCAGCCGGAGCTGTCAGATGCACAGCCGTGCACACACTGCAGCCGGAGCTGTCAGATGCACAGCCGTGCACACACTGCAGCTGGAAATGTCACATGCACAGTCATGCAAATTGCTGATGGTGCCTTCAAATGCTGAAAAGACATTTACCACACTATCTAGAACTCCCATTAGAGATTTGTGCCCAGCAGAGAAAGAGCCATAATGTCACAAAAATCTGAAAATAGGGCTTGGGGAGACAGCCCAGTGAATAAAGGGCTCCTGTAAGCATGAAGTCCCATCCTCAGCACCCTAACAAAAGCCGGACAAAGTGCCTACACCTGCGATCACAGCAGCAGGGGAGAGGGGAAGCTGAGGCAGTCTGATTGTGGGGGTGGGGTTTTCCCTGTCTAGCCAGTCAAGCAGAAATGGGGAACTCCAAGTTCATTGACAGACTCTCCAAATAATGTAGAGAGTGAGAAGAGTAAGAGGAATAATGTTGCCTTTGGCCTATTCATGCATCCGCACTCACACACATGAACCCACACACAGTGTAAGAGCACACACAATCACAAAACCCGCAAAATCATAGCATTACAATAGCCAAAAAGTGGGGACACACACACACACACACAAAAAAAAAACCCTCAATGTACCCAAACAAATTATAGACTACTCCTTTGCAATAAAGTAATGAAGTATTGACACATGCTATAATATAGATGGATCTTGAAAATTCTGTTCCAGAGTCAGGCAGTGGTGGCGCACACCTTTAATCCCAGCACTTGGGAGGCAGAGGCAGGTGGATCTCTGTGAGTTCTAGGCCAGCCTAGTCTACAAAGTGAGTTCCAGGATAGCCAGGGCTGTTAAACAGAGAAACCCTGTCTTCAAAAACAAGAGAAGAAGAAGGAGGAGGAGGATGAGGAGGAGGAGGAGGAGGAGGAAGAAGAAGAGAAGAAAGAAAGAAAGAAAAAGAAAGAAAGGAAGAAAGAAAGAAAATACTGTTCTAGGGACTGGAAGGACAACTCAGTGTTTAGGAACAGTTGCTGCTTTCCCAAAGGATCTGTGCTCAGTTACCAGTGGCTCGCAGCAGCCATCCACAACATCCAGCTCCGGGGGACTCAGCACCCTCTCTGGGCCCCATGCTCCTACCCCCCCCACTGCACTGAACATGTAAATAGAAAACTAAAACTAAATATTTTGGGGTGGATAGGGAGGTGGGGAGAGCCTAGGGGGAGTTGAGGGAAATATGATCAATATATTGTAGTTAAGAAAAATATTAATAAAATTTAAAAACAATATTTTTAAAAGAAGAAAATAGCATACCAAGTGACAGAAGCCCTCATGATACAACTTCTTATTGTAAAGCAAACATATTTATGAAACACGTTTATGAGACTGAAGGTAGGTTGTCAACAGAGCCCAAGCGGCTGGTAACGGACATGGGATTTTCAGGGTGAAGACAGGATCCTGAAAGACCTGCACTGTGAGAGCACACGAAAGCCCCCTGGGCTGCTGCATTAAATAGGTGCATTGCACAAAAGCCCCCTGGGCTGCTGCGTTAAATAGGTGCATTGCACAAAAGCCCCCTGGGCTGCTGCATTAAATAGGTGCATTGCACGAAAGCTCCCTGGGCTGCCCGCGTTAAATAGGTGCATTGCGTCCTGAGAAAGTTGTTGCTTTAGAAAGCTGTACAATCAAGTTGCTCAAGGCGAGAAAACTGGCCGAGTCGCCACCGACCGCCTGCCCTCAAAAGGGAGGCTTTCAAAGGTGTGACCATGACGCCTTTGCTCCACCATTCTTCCAAGGAATGAAATTCAGGCGCGCTGTTTCGTAAGCTAGGAGGCTTGGGTTAGATATTCTCCCCCAGTCTCGTCAGACTCAAACATCATAAGTAAACACTTACCATGCAGAACATCAGAGAAGCCTCTACTTTGACGCTATTTTTAATGTCTGGGTGAATGGCTAAGGGTCCCAACTCAGTCATTCTCACAGTGAATAGAAGTGCAACCAAAGGCTTTCTCTGGTCTGTGTTCGGTCAGCAGCTCTAGTGTGACCTGTCCCTCCAGCCCCCATGGTGTCCGGGCGCATAAGCTGACTGTGGGGATGGGAGCAAGTCTGGGCACTTCTGTGGTAACTGGCCTCTCGTTTGCGCCTCAGCCAGAAGTCCTCTTCCTCGTCTTTCCTTCCAGTCCTTCTCCAGCCTCCTAATCTCCCCATCAATGCTGCTCTCCAATATTTCTAAGAGACCGACCCCACACAGCAAACGTACAACCAAGACGTAGAAAGAAAACAGGCTTTGGAGGATTGTAGGCACTGAGTCCAAAACCTAACTCTCCCCCATGCTACTTGGTTATCTTGGGCAAAGCTAAGACATCAGACCTGCCCAACAAAGACCACAGAAACCCCCCAAACAATGCTAGAGTTGACACTCTGAGCTGGAGGCTGAGGGCACATAATGGAGTCCCACATAGCGCTGACTGATGGGCCGCCTGGATAGAAGCCATGATAGATGGTACCCTAGAGGAAGCATAGGTCGACGAGCTGTGAGACCTCACTAGGACAATGTGTCCACAGATGGATGCCTTCGGCTGACACCTAATCACTGACCCTCCTTCATGGGTCAGCAGGTTACAGCCATACCAAGTGACACTCAGCACAAACTTAATTTGACTAGGAAATGCAAGAACTCCTCACTAATTATGTTGCTGGGCAGAACGGAATGGTAGCTGCTGAAGGTTTGGATATTTTACCATTTGGTTTAGTTTTTGAGACAAGCTCTCAGGTAGCTCTGGCTGGCCTTGGATTCCTGATTCTCTTCCTAAATCCACCTGCCACATCCCCCAGCTACAAGGACTTCTCCAGTGAGGCAATCTCATTGACATTGGTCTTTTCCTGGTTGGATTTCTCCAGTATTCTGCTCATTTCAGGAATAAGATATTCATAAATGGGTTCCCCCAACCCTCCAGGTGAGAATAAGAAATGATAATTTCTCAGGAGAGGCAAGGCTCAGCTGTGTACACTCCCGGAGCCACCAACACCATGATAGGACGAGGACCAAGGTGGAGCCTGTGACACAGTATGAGAAGATTCCTAAACCGGAGATCAATAGCATCCGCACAGAGAGGACCCTCGAGAGGCAGCTTACATTTGCCACCTCCAGGTCCCCAGCCCTCTTCCTATGCCTGGAAAACACAGACACCATCAACGTGTACAGTGTCACACAAGCAAGTAAGCATGTTCTGGGAACAGACAAGATGAAGGAACAAAACCATCTGGCATAGTGGCACTGTAACCCTGCTTACCCACAAACCAAGGCAGGGCTAGCAGCCGGTGACAGAATTCAAGTTCTCATTTGACCTACGTGAGCATGTAACAAGCCTGGTTGTTGTACTGGTTATTTTTCTGGTCTCTGTGATCAAATAACATGTGACAAGAAGCAGCTTAAGGGAGGAAAGGTTATTGCTGGCTCACAGTTTGAGAGCATACACACGTGTGTGCATTAAACAAATAAAATGTAATAAAATTAGTTAAAAAAGAAAAACAAGGCTCCACTTTGCATAAGAAATATAAGTACTTACTAAGTTATAAAAGAAATTCTAGAAAGTACAAATCAAAGTTAAGAGTTTTCCCCTCCAATCTCGAAACTAGCTTTGTTTAGTCTGGTGATGCATAATGGGTTGGGGCCACAAAACTGAAAAGTGAACACTCTTTTAAATCACATCCCAGGATACAAGTTCCTAAAATTGATGAAGATTCTGGGACTACCAATAAACCTGGGCTTCCTTTTAGTGATGCTGAGCCAGCAAGCCCAGGTACAGTAAACATTCAGTATGATGCCGGGCACGTGTTCTCTAGCTCCTTGGGAGATTGATACAGGAAAATTGGAGTTCGGAGCCTGCCTAGGTAATACAGCTAAACTCCATTTCAAAAGCAGGCAAACAGCCAGGCATGGTGGTGCACACCTTTAATCCCAGCAGAAGCAGGTGGATCTCTGCAAGTGAGGCCAGCCTGGTCTACGCAGTGGGTTCCAAGACAGTCAGAGCTACAGAGCACCACTGTTTCAAGGCCTGGGAATGTGGAGACAAGAGGGGTGGACTGCCTAGCATTCACGAGGCCCTAGGTTCAACCATCTGTACCACATTGTAATAAAAAAAAAACCCACAGATTTTCATTATAGTACAGGGTATAAATTTATTATAACTTCAATCTCAGATTTAGTCCTCTTCTACTCTGTGGTACTATATCACTCTGTTATTAACATTTCATACTTCAATATATCCAATAAATTAATGAATACATTAAAAGGTGGGGATTGTAACACCAAGATTAAGGGAGTAATGACTTCAAACCATCACCACTACAAAAATAAAAAACAAACAAAAAACAAATTGGCTAAAAAAAAAGGCGGGGGGAAGCACACAAGAAAGTGAAGCTGATATCGGAGCACAGGAATCCAGCATATTGACAAGATGACACCGTTTGCTTGAGTTTTCAGGTCTGTATGAAAACAGCAAGGAGAGGCTTCCCTACAGACCTGGGAGTGCCACCCTGCTAGATTGCTTCACCCCGTTGTTCCCAAACACACTGTGTTTCCATTACAGCCGACTGCAGAGATGTCCGTGGCTGTGGTAGAATTACAATGCTCTTGAGACCCAGGGCTTTGTTCTCTCTCAGCCTTCATCCACCCATTCCTTCAACTTCTCTGTCTGCTAGCACCCAATAAGAGGCTGATATGAGCCGGGCAGTGGTGGCGCACGCCTTTAATCCCAGCACTTGGGAGGCAGAGACAGGTGGATCTCTGTGAGTTTGAAGTCAGCCTGGTCTACAGTGCGAGTTCCAGGGCAGGCTCCAAAACTACAGAGAAACCCTGTCTCGAAAATTAAAAATAAATAAATAAATAAAGAGGTTGATATGAATCAGAATATGGAACCTATATCTGGGGACCACCTAGCACCCCGCACTGGCTCTACCCTATAGGCCAAAAGTTGTGGCTCATTCCTGCTGGGGCCCCAGAACTTGGGTAAACTTGAGAAATATTTGATGAACTGAATAACACATTTGAGACTTCCTAGTTCAAGCCTCATTTCCTGTTGGCGACCTACCTAGTACCTGGCAGTACTAGGGGAAATATAAACTATTTGATAGCTCATGCTATCTATACTGTGGCAATAGGACTACCGGCCACCACATCAGACATTTCTCTGACAGAAAATTCTGGGCGGTTAGACTCAGAATCCTTGAAATACTACACTGGTTCTCGTAGAGGAGCTGGAATCATCCATGCCTTCCATATACGTAGGAAGAACACATCTCCAATGCCATTTAGCACACTATTAAATAGCTGGCTTTTCTTAAGACTCAGTCAGTGGAAACTAGACAGGTGACTTCATTGTTAAGAGCACAGTGCCTTATGCTCCTACAGAGAACCCTAGTTCTGTTCCCAGCACCCACATTAGACAGCTCACAACCATCTGTAACTCCAGCTCCAGGGGGATCTGATGCCCTCTTCTGGCCTCTCTGGGCACCCCACGCACAGGCTCAAGCACACATATAGATGCAATTAAAAATAAAAAAGTACTCAAAAGATGTTTTAAAAGATTCAATTCATGGTCATATAAGAATCAAATGAAACTCCGTAACTACAGTGACCTTCCCCCCCCTTGTCGTTTAGTGCTTCCTCTCTAGGGGCAGTGTGCGCTTCCACATCTGCTCCTTACTCAACCACAGTCAGCCCACATGCTACACACATGCATACGCGAGGACTTAGAGGGCACAAGAGCGGGTGCACACATTCTCTCTCCCTCTCCTCATCTCTCCATCGCCACCCTCCTGCTTTCCCCAGTGTGGTTTTCATCTGTACAATCTTCAACACGCAAATGGTCCGTAGCAAACACCCTGACGCCGCCGTCCAATCAGCACACCACAGTGAGTTTCCACCAAGGTCAAATGCGTTTTATAAGAGTTCCTGATACCCTGGGAGGTGACGCTGCCTGCCTCGTTTCTTGGGTTACAGGGGTGAATGGGCCATGTTGGACACGCCACCTGTTGCACTGTAATCACGCTGACACTTTTCCCACGGCAAATGATATGTCCTTGCTGCTTTGTCCACAGAAAGGAGGACAGAACCTCACCGGCTGAATGGAGCCTACTCTGAATTGAGGGGAAGTCAAGCATGAGGAGGAAGTGAACTGAACCCCACCCCCTACCACCCCCAGCGTTGCTAAGAAATGTTTGACCCAGCTAAGACCATACCTTTCCATGTGGTTGGCTAGGAGGGTGGAGTGAGCAGAGAGAGGCCAATTACTGCACCTGAAACAGAAACCCTTTGATGGCACGGAACTTGACAATATTAGCATTGGTTAAGCCTGAACACCGGGTGGGGGTTTTACCTTGGCTTTGGAGCCGGTGGTTAAAGACTGGTACTTTTTATCTCCCCAATCCCTTTTTCTACCCTCTCCAGTTTTGAAATATGCAGTTTAAATAATTGAAAATCAGAATGGGAAGAAAAAAAAAGTAATAGAGTAATGTGGGTCTTTCAGGGCAGGGGATCTCTCCCCAAGGGTGTTCGCAAGGCAGAAGATGGTCACAGAGAGAGATTCTGCTGGTGTTTAGGGTAAGGGGTGCCATGTAGAGAAAACAGTCTCCTAATGGTGGATGAGAGGAGGCCTATTGATGAGCAGTGGCGAGGTCTGCTTTTGAAGGAGGGTCCAGGACAGTGGTGAGTATCAGCAGTCCAGAAAAGCTAAAGACAATTCCAGGGTTTGAAAAGTCCTAGCGGTGAACCACAACCAGGTGGTTAGAAGTCTTCCCACAGGGTGGGAGAGCTGGCTCAGCAGGTAAGAAGAGCACTGGCAGTATCTCCCAGAGGACCCAAGTTCTAGTCCCAGCATCCACTGGGCACATCACTACATCCGTAACTCAGTTCTAAGGGATCTGATGCTCTCTTCTGCCTTCCAAGGGCACCAGACACACATGCCGGTAAAACATCTATGCATATAAAATAAATTAAGGGCAACAAAACGACAATAATAAAATTCTACTCAGAGTCACTGCTCTCTCCTGTCCCTCAGCTTGGCGCTTAGTGACTGTCTTACAGATTTACAAACAGGTGCATGTTAATAATATTGGAAATTTTACTTACATGATACATTATATGTTGCTTCTGAATATTCTGGAAATCTGTGTAAGCCATATAACTCAAGAAAAGCCTAAATAGAATGGTAGGCTATCACACACACACACACACACACACACACACACACACCGACTAGAGCTTCCTTATAAACTATTGAAAGAGGTGGAAAGAGGGATATTGAAAACCTCACGCCTGTGACCCATCATCTTGTGATGGGTGGAATCAAGCTGTCCAGATTCTGTGAAGATATTCTGTGATTTTGCATTTCATTTTTGGAGCTCAGTCCCATTAATGGGATTCTCAGGTCAAGCACTGAAGTTTGTTTCTCATGTGTAAGGGTGTTGACCTCCACATACAGACTTCAGCTTGGGTTTCCAAGTCTTTACTAAAAGGGTCTTCTTAGTTTTACGTGTGTATGTGTGTTTTTAAAATTTATTATTATTATTATTGAAAAGTGTTTGGAATAGGAGTAGAATTGGAGAAGGGGAGATTTTTTTTTTTTTGCCTTGTTTGGGGTTAGAAATAAGAGTACAGAGAACCACAAATGCTTATACTTTTGCCTAGAATCTCGAGGTTGTCACTTTTTTTAAGATCAGAAATAAAACAATTCCAATACTAAGTTGCCTTTTTCATTCATGGAACTAAGTTCAAAGAGTGTAGAGGAGGCTGACCATCCAAGCCCCCTGCCTGCCTCTCCGTTGCTGGGATTCCAAGCCAGCACCATCTCCCAGTCAAACAGTCCCAGGCAAGTACTGTCTGGGCACCACATTCCTGCCTGCTGTCCACAGGTCAAAAATGGGTGTCAGATACCCCAGACCTGGAGTTATAGATGGCTGTGAGCTGCCATGTGGGTGCTGGGATTGAACCGGGGTCCCCTGGAAGAGCACAGCGTTCTTAACTGCTGAGCCATCTCTCCAGCCCCCATGACACACTCTGCTACAGACGGGCAAGGTGGCAAGGCAGAGGAAACAACTGGATTCATCTGCAGGAGGAAGTAGTGCTTCAGTCTGGACTCACGGGTTATCTGCAGCAATTTCCTAACTTAAGCTGCAAGCCACAAATTTTATTTAGTGAATTAGATTGTTTGTACTTCCTCCTCTGCCTCCCCACCTCCAATTTTGTGATAAGGTCTTGGCAGAAGCCAAAATGGGTGGGGCATGGTGGTACAAGCCTTTGATCCCAGCACCTGGGCAGCAGGGGGCGAATCTCTGTGAGGCGGAGGCTAACCTGGTCTCCAAAGAGAGTTCCAGGGCTGTCTAGGGCTACATAGTGAGACCTTGTCTCCAAACAAAACAAAACTGACGAAAACAAACACATAAACAAACCCATATCAAATTAATCTCCCACCCAAAATACTGCCACTCATTTAACTGGTACACATTTCGCTAAAATTCCTCAATTTCGTTACAATTATTTAACTTCATTTTCATCAGTTTTTTTCTAAAATTTATTTATTTTTATTTTAGGTGCGTGTGTGAGTGCCTGCATGAATGTGTGCATACCCCATGTTTGCCTACCCACAGATGCCAGGATATCATTGGATCCCCTGAAACAAGAGAGAGTTGTGAGCCACCATGTGGGTGGTGGGAATCGAACCTGGGTCTTCCGCATAGAGCAAACAGTGTTCTTTCCCACTGATCTTTCTCTCACTGATGACAATAGGTCAGCTCCAGGGTGAGCTGGAGGGCTTATTTCTAAATAAGAACTATGAAAACCGAAACAGCCCTCTAAAAATTCTTTGTATCTTTGGGTTTCAGAATAAAATCAAAATTCTTTCCCCCTCCCCTTCCTCTTTTTCCCTTGTTTTCTTGAAGCAGAGCCTCACTTTTTAGCCCAGGCTGGCCTCGATCTTACAGTGAGTAATCCTACTGCTTCAGCCTCCTAAATGTTAGGATTACAGGCATGAGCACCAAGCCTGGCTAAGACTCTTATTTTTAAACAACACTGGACTGCCAGGTGTGGTGGCACACACCTTAAATTCCAGTACCCAGGAGGAAGAGGCAGGTGGAACTCTGGGAGTTCAAGGCCAGCCTGGTCTACAGAGCGAGACCCTGTCTAAAGGGGTGCTGGGAAAAAGATGCTCCACCATCATATAAGCGAGCACCTCCAGATAGTTAATTTCTCCATTAGAATACACTCTCCAAATCACTATTTTTCCAGATCTATTTTCTCCTACAGTATAAACAATAGAGTGCTCCAGAGAAGCTTAACCCTCACACCAGCTGAGGGAGCAGGCAAGAACTGAGAGAAGTTTCTCAAAGTCCCCGACCTAGAGCAAGGAAGGCCCAGAGGTGAATCGGGTCCCTCACCTGGCTATGTGTTCCCTTAATAGAAGCCACTTCCTGCCATTTCCTCATTCAAATTCTTACATAGCACAAAAGTCGTACAAAAAGTGGATTCTAGTCAAGGGTGAGTGTCCTTTGGTCTGCTATCTTCACAAAGAGCTCTTGCTTTCTTAGGCAAAATAGTATCAAACAACCACAGAAAGGGCACTCAAATTGTTCGAATTTTCTTGTTAAATAAGGAAAGACAACCAGTTCTCTAAGCCCAACACTTGGGGGGCAAAGGCAGGAGGACCATGAGTTTGAAGCCACCCTGAGTTCCAGGGTGAGTGAGATTCTGTCTTGAACAAGTAAAGCACGAGCAAGCAGGTGTTTCCTATGCTCTTACAGAGAGAGTCATTATTGGGAAAGCAGAATGAAATTCTTGTTTGGTCTCTTCCCAGAGTTTGCATGTGCAGCTGACACAGAGAAGACACTCATTTAACAGTGGTTAATTTAAATATTGGGGTTTCACATCGTTAATGGAGGGAGAGGCCACTTGGGCCAATATTCAGTCGACTGAATTCACTGTTTAGAAGTCCAGGTTCATTCATGGTCACAAACTTCCTTCTAGGAATCCTGTTGGAAAGGAAGGCCAGCAAACATCACTGGACTCCATCGGGGTGCCAGAATATGACACAGCAAACACTACCTCAGCAATGCCCCCTAAACCCACCCCATGTTTGATATATTTATGGAAAAAGTTAAGTGTCAAACAGAAAATGCCACTGTACTAGGGCAAAGGTCCTGGCTGCTAACTGGCTTTTTACTATAAAAACCAGACTAGAGAGGCAGGAGGTCACCCTTGGGACGATGACTTTTAGATCCCACCAACATCCAAGGTACCTTGCTGGCTGCCTGACAACTTAGAGACCATTCTGGCCACCAACCACATCTTTTATTACTTAGCGACCACTTGATTTCACTTCTGCTATTATCCCAAACACAGAGATGAACAAGAAACAATTTAGAGGCACCTCTGCCGTTTCCTTCACAAGAATCCTGAAATTAAAAGATTTCCTGGGGGTCAGGTATGGTATATATGCCTGCAATCCCAGTTTCCGGGAGGCAGAAAGCAGACTGCCACAAGCTCAAGGACAGCCTCAATTACATAGCAGGGAGTAGGCTAGCCAGAGAGATACAGCAAGAGCTTGTCTCAAAATATCAAAACAAGGGATCTGGAGAGATGGCTCAACAATTAACTGTGTTGGGTACTGCTCTTACAGAGTGTTGTGAGCACCCATATTGCATATCACAACTGTTTGTTTAAGTCCAGTTTCAGAGAATCTGATGGCCTCTTCTGGGCTCCTCTGGTACCAACTATACACATGGTACACAGACATTTATGCAGGCAAAACACTCATACATAGAAAATAAAAATAAATCTTAACAAAGCGAGGGATGGGCAGATGGCTCAGTAAAACGCTGCTCACTGTACGTGAGCACAGATGTTCACCCTAGAACCCATGTTAAAAGGCAACGGTAGAGGACTTTTGTGATCGCAGTACTGAAGAAGACAGGAGGATTCCTGGGGTTCACAGGTCCACCAGCCTAGCATTTTCAGCAAGATTTGGGTCCTGGTGAGAAATTCTGCGTGGTGCTTTGAATTAGAAATGTCACCTATAGGTTCCTGTATTTGAACACTCAGTTCCTGGTTGGTGGCCCTTGTCTCAAGAAAATTGTGAAACTTTAAAGAGGAAGCATGTCCCTGGGGGTGGGCTTTGAGGGTTGTTGTGCCCCCCAATTTGTTTATATTTTGTATATATATATATATATGAGTGTTTTGCCTGAATAACAATATATGTGTTCTATGAGGGTATCTGGCATTTTTAGAGGGCAGCAGAGGCTGCTTGGATTCCCTGGAAGAGAGTTATAGACACTTGTCAGCTACCATAGGTGGAAAGTCCTCAGCAAGAACAGCAAGTGTTCTTAACTCCTGGATTTGAGGTTTTGTTCTTTTTTTTTTTCAGCCTGGCCCCACTTCCTGCTCCCTCACTCTGCTTCCTGTGTGGTGATGAAATGTGAGCAGGCAGCTTCCTGCTTCTGCCATCATACCTGCCTGTTAACACGCCTTCTCCGCCTGACCTCTGGCCTCTATGTGTAAGCACACACACACACACACACACACACACACACTCTTGGGGATCATCTGACCCATCTGCTGCCCAAGGAGCTGCCTTTTCCAGGGTCCCCCCAAAGGGTCCTGTTGATGAGCAGCCCCTCTGGTCTCATAGCCACTGACCCTGGTTTTCCTATAACCCTGCAAGTTAAAGGTTAATTTTAAAGCTGGATCTAACCCAGCATCACATCTATTTCTGGTTACAAGGAAGACATCTCTTCATCAGGAGGGTGTGGTGTGGATATATCAAGACTTACAAGAAAAGTGTCCCAGGCCTCCTGCATTGACCTCAAATGTAGTACCGAGACAATGGAGAAACACTGCTTTCAGACCTGTGCTGGGTGACATGGTGGGCAAGAGAACACTTGTGGCAGAAAGCAGGGAACCAATCACCAACCAGCTTGGGACCTTGGATTCCCCTGTGATGGGAAGGGATGAATGGTCCCGAACTAGCAAAGTTGTGTGGGAATTGGGGATGAAACACAAAGCACTTGGTGCAGTGTCTCATGTACAATAAATGCACAGTGAGTTGTGTGATCTGGTAATGTTGACGCAGCTCACCATACACTGTGTGGGTGGCCGTCGAGAAGAGCTGGGCTCCGTGAAGATGGAAAGTCTGCAAATCACCTCTTTTCCTAGTTAGAAATATGATCTGGGTTTCTCTACTTCCACCTTCTAGAGCTAAAGATGACATTTTTAAATATTACAAGACTAAAACAAAGGGTAAACATGGAAACTGAGAAATTGATTTTTAAAAAGATGTGTTTTAAAATTGAATTTACATGTGTATCTGTGTGTGGGTATATAGTGAAGTTGCCTACAGAGGCCAGAAGAGGGTGCTGGAGTTACAGGCTGTGGGGAGTCCCTTGACGAGAGCACTGGGAACTAAACTTGGGTCCTTTAAAGGAACCACTGAGCCACCTCTCCAGGCCAAAAAAGTGAATTAAAAAAAAAACTGTACAACTACAAGATGTAATTCCTGTGGTTGTTCACAAAGTTAAAGAGGATTTATTCAAGGCAAGTTAATGATTTTTGTTTTAAGTAGTGCCCACGAAAGGTTCTTTACCAACAGAGAACAAAGCCCTTGTTGAGAGAATGTGGGCACCCTTGCCCTTTCTAGAAGTGACCTGAAATATCCAACAGAGGCACTATCAAGGAGGTTTCAGGATTCCACCCACGAAGCCTACCTGACCTCACTGAAAAGGACACTCCATCACATAGGCTAGGTTAATGCAGCATTGAAAACATGACCTATCATTTGCAGTTAAGAAAAAATACTGAGGGGCTAGAGAGATGGCTCAGAGGTTATGAGCATTGGCTGTTCTTCCAGAGGTACTGAGTTCAATTCCCAGCAACCACACGGTGGCTCACAACCATCTGTGATGAGATCTCATGCCCTCTTCTGGCCTGCAGGCAAACAGGTGGGCAGAACACTGTATATATAATAAATAAAATCTTAAGAAAGAAAAAGAAGAAATACTAATTTGAGGATAACCGACCAAAAAAAGAAAGAAAAAGAAAAAGACCGAGAAGGCAATGCTGTCTTTTGTTATTCTATGCAAAAGGCCCCTGGACAAGAATGCACACTGCCCTGAACTCTACTCACTACCATGGACCCTTGGGACCCTTGAGATCAAGCCAAAGCCCAGCCAGCAAAGCCTTTTGTGAGTTCGCCTTGGAAGCATTTCCTCCGGTTCCACTTTAAAATGGGGGACTTTGGCCTCGCAGGAAATTCATAAGCAACCTGCACTTAACTCATTCACCTTTCTTCTGGGGGTTATTCTTTGTCCATGCATACCAAAACTTGATCTTAGGGGGAAAAAACCCACCTTATAGTTGCTGAATATGGGGTTTAGAATACATAGTGTGCATATGGAAACGTCCTGAGCAAGGGCTGGTGAGATGGCTCAGTACAAGGTACTTCAGTCAAGCCTGACGACCTGATACCGATTCCCCCGGACCCCCGCGGTGGAAGGCGGGAACCGACTCAAGCTGCCCTTGGTCCTCCACATGTATGCTGAGGTGTGTGCCCCTGCCCCATGCACACACAAATAAATGAATGCAGTAAGAAAAATTCATAAGCAAAACAAATAAGTTAGAACCCAGAAAGACCTATCTTTAAAACAAATGAATTACTGAAGCTAAGAGGGAAAGCTCAGGCCAGTGGCTGGCTTTCTATCAGAGGACCTGTGCATTTGTACTACTATGTAAAGGTTGAGCTAGGCTGGGGTGTAGCTCCAAGACCAGGAGCTTGCCAGGCAGGAGAGAAAACCTGGCATCAACCACGAGCACTGAACGGGGGTGGGGGAATCTTAGGGCATAGTGGGGACCGAGTCAGCAGTCTTTTCCAGGACAGGCTTGCTCTCTAGTGTGATGAGCAATTTTCACATTGAATTCAGCTCCACTATAAGTCACACAGCTCCTCAGGTCAGCCTCCTCGTAGAAAACTGTGGCAGTTTTCCTGAGGGAGCTGTTCCGGTTAAATAAATGGCCGTGCAGAGCACTTGGCAAACACCCTCCCTGAAACAGACCCCGCTTCTGCCCTTTCAGGGGGTAACACTTTCATATCACCCTTTATGTGGTCACCTAACTTTGAAGAGCGGGCACACAGGATGGTTTTTAGCTCACACACTCAGGTGTTTCACTCCTGAATTTTAAATTGTGGTCTGTTTCTACAAAGCAATACTAGGTAGCAAATGAGAGAATAAATTTGAGCTACACATAACTCAATGGATGACCTTCACAGATATAAGTGCCAAGTGAGTGAAGCCAGACACAAGATCATAGACCGCCACACTCCACTTGTGTTAAGTTCAACTACAGCCAAAAATAAACTGTGGTAGAAGAAACTCCAAGGAGAAATATTTAAGAACTGAGAATAAAATTGGGCACGGGGCAAACACCTGTTGTCTCAGAATTGGGAGGACTGAAGAAGATTGCAACTAGTCCAAAGGCAGCCTGTGTAGCCTTAAAACAAAAAAAAAAGAACTGAGAGATAGGAATACAGCCCAGAGCCTGCGCACATGCCTTTAATCTCAGCACTTCAGAGGCAGAGGCAGGTGAATCTCTGTGAGTTCGAGGTCAGCCTGGTCTATAAGAGCTAGTTCCAGGACAGACTCTAAAACTACAGCGAAACCCTGTCTCAAAGAACAAAACAAAACAAACAAACAAAAAAAGAAGACAGCCCAGAATGTAATAATAATAATAATAATAATAATAATAATAATAATAATAATAATAAACAGTTAAAGGATGGATGGAAAGATGGATAGAAGGAAGGAAGGATGGATGGATGGATGGATGGATGGATGGATGGATGGATGGATCTGGTAAAGAGGTATTACTCACTGACAACCAGAAATGTTATTGAAAGCTAACTATGACGTGATACATTGATTTATGGGTACAGCAACAAGTCAGTAGGAGTCGTTGCCATGTTCCTTTAGCAGAATAATTGTAGGTTTTTTCCTAGTGCCCTTGACTTATCTAGTTTCAGGTCCTGGTCCACGTTAGCAGTGTGTGGTGTGGGTTTCATCTCACAGGATGGGACTAAATACAATCAAAAAGTGGTTGGCTACGCATTCCTGTAATCTCAGTACTTGGGAGGTGAAGGCAAGAGGATTGATGGAGTTGGAAGTGAGCCTGGGCTATACAGCAATTTCTAGGCCAGCTGGGGCTCTGGTGTGATACTCTGTCTCTCAAAATAAACAAGTGTCTGGGTGTGGTATCCTACACCTTCTAATACCATCATGTAGGAGGCAGAGGAAGGTGGGTCTCCTGAGTTCTAGGCCAGCTAAGCTATATGGTAAACTCCATACAGTGAGATAACACTTCAAAGAGGAAAAGGGGTACAAGCCCTAGCATTGTGGCACACACATATAATTTTAGCAATCTAGAGGCTGCGGCAGAAATTCAAGGTCAGCCTCTGCAACTGAGGCTCAGCTGGTAAGCCTGCCTCAAAAGAACATAAGAAAAACAAACATAAGAAACAAACATGACAAAACAACAGACAAAGGAGTAGTACGACCAACCTTTTGTGGAATGGGCCGCTACTCACAGATAACTTGACATAAAAGCATTATCGCCCCATTTAATAGCAGCAAAATTTGTCATTCAACAAACCAATGAAACCCTAAGGTGTAAAATAATCTCTGGTGATCAACCTCTGGTGTTCTTACTGCCACACTTGAGAATTATCTAGAAAAAAATTAAAGAATGGAGAACCCCCCCCCCGTGAGATAAAAGACAAAAGGAAGATCTAGGAGTCTCTTGAAGTGGCTGGTGTTCAAGCAGGCCCTTCCCCAGAGCCTTTCTGTTGCCAGATCACACTTCAGATTTGACTCCTTCAATAAAATAAAGCTCCTTCAGAGTCTTGTATGAGCGAATACACAGACCCCTCCGCTGGCCAAAGTCTCCCTTTTGGATTTATGTGGTACTTCAGATGGTCTAGCTTGCACGTGGTTGTACAAGTTGGGTATGCCTACGTGGCAGGATAGTTTTCAAACCTGTTTTGAAAAAAAAAATCTCCCCAAAATAGAGTTCCTCTGTGTACTTGGCTGTCCTGGAACTTGTTCTGTAGACTAGGCTGGCCTTGAACTCAGAGACCACCTGTCTTTGCTGGCCTCAAAGGCATTTGCCGCCACACCCAGCTGGTTTTGAAATCTTAAAGGGGGATAAGAAAAGGTTAATCCGCTTTCCAAAAGTTACGTAACTTCTGGGTGGTCAAAGCAGTTGAATGACTGGCTATTCTACGGACGCAGCGGTGATCCGTTGCTCCCTAGAACTAGGTCATTTGACCTCCACAGTTGTAAGACGCCAAGTCCTATCTGCCCAAGCACACAAAGCTAACCCGGAAGCTTTAGCAGCGGGGGAAGCTTCCTCTACATTGGAAACCATCATCTCTCCCAGATCTTTTACAGGGGCTAGAAACTGTTCAAAGAGCCCTTGGTTTCCTTCCGCCAGCAGCAATGGCAAAAACTGACCCAATCACCGTGTTCCGGCAGAACCGATGAAATTCTCACCCATTAATCTTGACCTCACACTACCACCACGGAAGGGCCCTTTGGCTCCATATGCCTGCTGTACTTCATATATTATACCTGACACCATTCTCCAAGAATCGACATCTACTTTTTTGGTGCTGTACTTTTTCAGGATTTCCTCTTTCCTGTTTGGATTTTATCCACAACTGTAAGTATCCATGTCCAGCATAATCACGGTGACAATTGATCAAACATATACAGTTCAGGGTCCCTCTTGATCACATTTTTCTACCCCCACCCCCTAATCTTCAATAT
Organism: Bramus lutescens; assembly: GCA_001685075.1. NCBI lineage: Eukaryota > Metazoa > Chordata > Mammalia > Rodentia > Cricetidae > Bramus > Bramus lutescens. Next base: position 297,281 of record LOEQ01001567.1, read on the forward strand.
TCCCAAGGCATATTAACTCAGGAATCTCCCAAGTCCATTGCCGGCAATAGAAAGAGACTCTGAAATCACTGCACCTAAAGTCTAGATCACAAGATAAAGCCTGTTTCCATGCTGACCTTTAATTTGTACTTATCTTTTCTAAACTTAACACAAGAGGGACGGGGGCGGGGAGAAGGAAATTTTCAAGTACTTTCATGAAATCAGAGCCACCATTTAGCAAAAGCTTTCAATAGGTACAAGGCACAAGGTGACACCTGGTTGGTCTCTCAGAGTCCCTGGGCCTGGCTCCCTGTTAAAGTCCACACAAAGACTCAGGCCACCGGGAGCTCTTAGCCCTCTCCCCATGACAGGCTCAGCCCTCTAGTAAAACTGAAAACAGCAGCGGAGGGTTACAAGTCTGCAGGGACTCCCAGCCCCCAGCAAACTAGAATTTACCAAGAAATTCTTTCGGCCCGTCCCACCCCAATACTTCCCACTCACCGTTCCCACCCTTACAGGAGGAGGGGGTCTGAGGCCAACGCAAGCCATGATTTTAAATATTAATAAATACCAAAGTATGAAACCAGTACCTGCCAAACACCTGGCGCTCTCTTTCCCCTGCTTGCCCTCGCCTCCCACGCTCTGGCAACGGAATGCCCTTCAGAACCATGGCTCAGTGCTTTTGGTAAATGTTTTACGAGACGCTAAACAGCCTTTCGTCCCACCCTCAGAGCAAACACCATTGAGAGAACACAATATAATGGTAGCAAAGATATCCTGCAATGTACAATAATGTCAATGAACAAGCAAATTTCCACACTTCCCTTTAAGAAGGGGAAATAAACCCAAATTTGAAGTTGGGGGAATTAGCAGGCAGAGCTTCTAGAAACAGAACGTGATGCTAGGGTCCTGAGAGGTTTCCTTCTCTTTTGTTTTGAAGGTGGCATTACGATCACCTTGTTCTAATCTGCAAGCAAGTCTCAGCTTGTCAAACTGAAAAGGTGTCTAAATTAAGAGTTAATAAAGGGGAGACAAAGGGTAGAACTCCCCGGCACACCTGCAGACTCAGCAGCAGCCACGCATTTATGGGGAAGTATTTCTATTTACTGGGGAGATGGCACCTGGAAAAGGCATCCTCCCCAATGACAAATTCATTCCCTATTTTCCATAGCCCCAAAGCCAGTCACAGTTAAACAGCAACTTTGCTCTGAACCAGAAGTTTGGCATTCCATTCTGGTTAACAATTAGAACTGAAGGACAACAGAAACTAGCACCCACCGCATGTCAGGAGCCTCCTAGAACCTGGGTTAACCAAACAGAGAAGGAACCGGGAGCTCCCTGGGCTGTCTGGTCCAGAGAACCCCTGTCCTGAGCCCAAGTGGGAGACACGCACGCACGTACCTGTTCTTGGCGCTCAGAGGTGGACAGTGAGGAGAGATGATTATTTCGCTACCTACAGGCCTAAAAGGAGAGCAAATCCGCCTCGAGAAGCAAGTTTGCTTTGGCAGACAGGTTAGGCAAATAAAAAAAAAATTTAATCCCCACCCCCGCCGTCAGTCCCCGAGAGCATTCAGAATTTTGTACTTCTTACTTTTATGTAGAGATATGGAAAATTGACTGAATGCAGGCCTGGGAGCCTGGCTTTTCTATACTCTGTGACTTTCTAGACTCTGTGACCTTGGGCTACTATCTATCTCTACCTCCCAGGGTCTCAAACAAACAAACAAACAAACAAACAAACAAACAAACAACCATCTAGAGCCAAGGAAGAGATCTCAAAGAGCTGACAGTTCTCCAACTGGGCTCTTCAAAACACGGTTCTAAGGGCTGTGATGTGACAACTGCCCCTTCACACCCATGTGTATGAACCACGGTTCGAAGGGTTGTGACGTGACAACTGCCCCTTCACACCCATGTGTATGAACCCCGTCTTAGTTCCTTTCCTTCCAGTTACAGAGGCTTCAGCTCAGCAGTGAATTTCTCTTCTCTGGGGCTGGGGTGACTAATCTGTCTTGGGTGGGTTTCACAAATGACCCTTTATCTGCCTGCTCGGG
>LOEQ01001567.1:366665-383696 GCA_001685075.1 Bramus lutescens
ACATACACATAGACAGAATATTGTATGCATAATAAATAAATAAATATTTAAAAAAGATGCTATTTCTAGATGGCTACTGGTTGTGGTTGCATCTACCTGGCATTTAAAAGTAATCAGCATGTTAAGTATATATTATAAATATTAAATGTTTAATAAATGCATGTGATTATCTCATATATCCCAGGCTGGTCTGGAACTCATTTTATAGCCAAAGACAACCTTGAACTTCTGGTCTTCCTATTTGCACCTCACTACAAGTGTGAGCCACCACTTCTAGTTTTACACAGTGCTGAGATCTAACACTGACTTTTTGTGCACGCTAAATTAGAGCACTAGCAAATAAGCTACCCTGCCGTGTGTATGTGTGTGTGTGTGTGTGTGTGCGCGCGCGCGCGTGCGCTTGCGTATATGCAGGCATATGCACATCCCTGCGGCCCACCACGCCCGTCTGGGCTATATGCACCGCCAAACCGTTCTTGAGCAGAGCAAGGGGCTGGAGACTGAAACATGCAAATACTCACAGAGAGAGAGACAGGGACACGGGTCATCCTTGAAGCCAGAATGTCCCCAAGAATGCCCCCTTTAGTGTGTCCAGGGGCAGCTTATATAGGGATAGCCACGCCCCAGCCAAACACACCAGAAACCATTCCCCTGCCATCAGGAACTCCTGAAGGTCTTGTGCTCAGAGCAGCTGCAGGCACTCAGATCAGGGGAAAACAAGCTGTTTACAAGAAATTCAGGATCTGGGGGCTCACTGCTCCCAACATATCCCCTGAAAACTGCAGACAATTGTGAATGCCTGCCATGGGTGCTGGAAACTAAACTCGGGTCCTCTAGAAGGGCAGCATGTACTCTGAACCGCTGGCCAAGCCCTCTTTCCTGCACTCCTTTTCAGTTTTGTTTTTATCTTTGAGACAAGACTCCCTCAAACTCACGCTCCTCCTGCCTCAGCCAACCAAGTGCTGCTATTCCAGATGTGTGTCACCAGGCCCAGCTGGAATACCCTTTCCCGGCCATCCCAGAACACCCCAGAGTGCTCTATTTTCGGGGGCTGGTTGATTCCGCCAGGCACCATCTCCACCACTGAAAACAGCTTCTTCACAGCGGACAATCTTCATGCACCACTTCATAACTAGTGACTAGAGTCGGGCACACAGTTCCAAACCGTAAGTCTTGCATCCAAAGCGGAGTGTCATGGAGCATGGCAGCAATCCCAAGATTTAGGAAGTGGAAGCAGGAGGATCAGGAGTTCAAGACTAGCCTGGGCTACATGTGGCTGTGCCTCAAGAAAGACAAAGTTGAGGTTCTCTTTACCCAAGAAAAACGGGTGCCTTCAGTGTATCTAGATTAAACTAAAAGTTTAACATCTATTCTATTTGTTGTAAACCATTACTACAGGTTCCCTTTACATAGTATTTTAGCTTTGTGTTTGTTTCGTAAGACAGTCTTTACATAGTATTTTATTAAAGAAAAATCTAATTTCAAATTTATATGCAATATAAATTACCCCATCATCCCATTCAATATACATGATAAAAATAAAATAAATGGCAGAAAAAATGAAAATATTAGGTAGGTATGAAGATTAATGTCCACAATCCCAGCACTGGAGAGCCAAGGCAAGGAGAGTGCCAGGTTAGCTGACATAGCAAAACCCTGTCTCAAAACAATAACAATGACAAAACTATAAACATTAGCTAGCAACCACAGGCTTCTATCAGCCACTGGGGAAGCCCATTTCTGTGAAAACAAGGAAGGGCAAGCAAAGGGGAGCGGAGCCTCAAAAAGCAGAGAAAGTATCTGGGGATGGGGGTGAACACCTTTAATCTCACACTGGCAGGCGGATCTCTGTGAGTTCAAGTCCAGCCTGGTCTAGAGAGTGAGTTCCAGGACAGCCAGCTAGGACTACACAGAGAAACTGCCTCGAAAAACTAAAANAAAAAAAAAAGCAGAGAAAGTGACAAAAGTAATTCTACAAGGGAAGGAGGAACAGAGCTAACGAGCTAACAGCTAGGACAGTAGGACAGACCAGAAAGATGTTTGCCACTCATCAGTAAAAGGCAGGCCCAAGGTCTCATGCAAAGGTTCTCCAGCAATAATAAAGATACCAGCACTCTGTTGCATGACAGGTCAAGGCGAAATACCTAACTAAAGGGCTGCGGAGGTGAGGGGGTGAGGGGATGGAGTAGTTGTGGTAGAGTGTGTGCCTGGCATATATGGGTTCAATCTCCAGCACCGCACACATGCACGCACACACACGCACCATAATGGAGAAAATCCATTAGCGACACTTGGCAACACCTCAGAAGCCAAAAGAGATAATGAAGAACACTGTCAACAGTTACTTTCAGAACCCATTCATTCAAATTAAACAATAGGAAGACGTGCTAATCAATAGAGCAACAAGAGTTAATTGTCGAGTGCAATTATCCGTGGGACACGCTATTCACAAGACCAGCTCCACGCGGAGGACTGGGACTTGAGTGGAAATCACAGGGAGACTGCCAAAGGGGCGGCTTTGATTTGGAAATGGGGAAGTGCTGACAGGATTGAGACATCCCAGCCCTTGGCTCTGCCCAGGACGTTATTTAGTCATCAGGCTCTAGCAAGAGCTGGTGGATACAGAAAGTAATGAAACCAAAGGAAACATGGCAGCTTAAGAGAGATCGAGTAGAAAAAACAAGTTCATTGAGAAGATGTACCCGTAGTTGTGTTTTGATGATTACAAACAAGGTATAATACATTTGGGGTCATGCTTTGTGCTAAGTAAAAGCCTGGCTGTTTTACTCATTCATACAACAAGTATTTATGGAGCACCTTACTTTGTGGCAGAAGACACCACTAAGGTGCTTGGGATACAGCAATAAATGAAGTAGGCATTCCAGTCAGGAAGAGAGAGACAGAGAGACAGAGAGAGGGAGAAAGAGAGACAGACAGACAGACAGACAGACAGACAGACAGACAGACTATAAGCTGCACAACTTTACAGCATGCTGAAAAGTGATAGAGGCTGGATAAATCGCTCAGTGGTTAAGACTGCATACTGCTCTTGCAAAAGGCCCAAGTTTGGTCCCCCGCACCCATATCAGGCAGCTCCTAACCCCTTGGAGATACAATACCTTTAGACTCTACAGGCACCAGCATTCATGTGCCCAGACATTCACACAGATACAGACACACGTAATTAAACCACATCTTTTTAAGTGGAATCGGGGGGAGTACAGGGGTCAGAAGAGTGAGGAGAGAAGCAGCATGAAAGACAGAACTGCTATTTTAAACAGGAGGCTGTGACCGGGGCAGGTAATCTGCACCTACGGTGCCAGCAATTTAGGAGACTCGGGCAGAGGAATCGCTGGAACCCGGGAACTGGAGCCAAGCCTGAGCAACACGGTGAGAACCCACATGCACAGCCCTGAGCTCAATCCCCAGCACCATATAAAAAATGGACTTGGTGGCACATACCTGTAATCCCATCACTCAGAAGGCTGAGGCGTGATTGACGGACCAGGGCCTACACGGGGAAGGGAGAAGGAAAGGGAGGAGTTCAGTCAAAGTGGAAAGAGCCTGTCTGTGGAAGGTGTGAGAACATAGGTCACAGCCACTTCATTTCAGGGCCCAGGTGCTATGGAGGTTCCAATGGGCTCATTTCCTACTAGGCTCACCACTACCAGCTGAGCTGGTGGTTTCTGTTGCTCACTGAAAAATCTCCATATACCTCGAGGTAGATTCTGAAACCTACAATATGAAACAAAAAGCAAAAGAAGTTCCCTGGGCAGAACTCCTGCTTACCCGAGGTAGCAAGAACTGGCTCTCACTGGTTTCTCTGTGCTCCGCCATCTCATTAGAGGCAGCTCCCATGACTTCCCACAACCAGCCCTTCTTCCTCATCCCTCTTCAGCTGACAGTCACACCTCCAGCCACCAGAAAAGCCACACTGGTACCCAGGCTCCTGGGCTGGGACAGTCACCCGAGAGTGACCTTCCTCTTTGGGATTTTCTCAAAGTTAAGTTGAATCTACCTTTTTCCTAATAATTATCTAAGAAGCATCTCATAATTATGAGGAAACGTCTTTTTCTCCTTTTCTTAACTGTGCATCAGCAAGTATAGGGGCTGAATGTGCGGAGCTTTAGCTGCCAGGCACTGAGTGCTAAAAAAAAAACCCAAAAACAAAAACAAAACAAAACAAACAAAAAAAAGTAAAACACAGAACAAAAGCTCAGCAAGTTCAATATTTTAAAGACTGCTCCTTCAGAATAGGGTGATGAGCACCTGAGCTGAGCTCCAAGACAGTCCCCACCACACCCCGTGGGCCCTGGCTTCAGAGGCTTAGCTACAGGGTGATCTCGGTTCTGGCTCCTTCCCAACTCGGTTCACTGCAGCATATCCTATCTCATCTTTGACAAATTTTGGTCAAATGCTTTGGGAAGAAAACAGGATGCTATCTGGGTAAGTGCATTTATTTACATAAAGCACATACCTATGAAATGCAAAAACGTTACTTTAGATGACAACATATTTGGAGGAAAAGTCTGCTTTTCGTGTCAGGGCACTCACTCACAAACCTGAGGGATGTGACTATATTACTCACACACAAACACTGCCTGCTTCCCAGGAACTTACTCTACATTCTGGAGAAAGTGCATATGTAAAAAGTACATGGTGCTCCACACCTTAACCCCAGAACTTGGAGGGAAAGACAAGCAGATCTCTGTGAATTCAAGGCCAGCCTAATCTACATAGTGAATTCCAGGGCTACACAGTGGCACCTTGTCTCAAAAAAGTCCCACATAATGATCATAGCTAGTTAATACTAGACAATAAGGTCCAATTAAAAACTGTACCAAACAATGAGGACCATAGGAGAGACATAGATCTAATCTACATGGGAAGTAGAAAAAGACAATATCTCCTGAATAAATTGGTAGCATCAGGACCTTGGGAAAGGGTTGAAGGGGAGGGGAAAAGAGAAAAATGTAGAGATCGATAAAAATCAATTAAAAAAAGAAACAAGCACACAAAGAAAAAGAAAATGAAGAATTTGGAGACCAGGTAGCTTATTCTCTAGACACTCCCAGCTCTGTCTCCTATGGGCCTGCTTTCTCAATCCTGATGTCCTTGAGGACAATTCATTTGCTCTCTCAGGCCATGCAGTGGTAACTGGGTATTTTTGGCATATCTGAAAAGAAGAGTTGATTCCTGTGTTTTCAGCAATGCCAGCTAGTCAAGCACTGAGAAGCCATGATAGGACTTCAGAGACATACTTATAACGCTCCTTGACTTACAGTACAGTTACATAGGCATAAGCCTAGTGCAAGTTTGGGGAACAGAGTACATCTTGAAGGCATTGAATACCCTTCATGTGCTGAGAAGCACAGTTTGGTAGTATAGTTGATTATAAAATAAAAACTGTTCTCCTGTGGTCTTGTGGTGAACTGGGAGTTTTGACTACCTGCTGCAGTGCACAGAGATTGTAGAAGGTTCCAAGTGTTTGCATATGAGAATAAAAATCAACGCTCAAAATCTAAATAAAATAAAATTAAGAAATAATAAAAAACTGTACAAGTTTGAAGTATTATAATTTTATATACACACAACGTCTAATTCATATTAGCCTCCTCCAGAATGGAGTCCACTTTCAATAGTACACTAATAGTTAACCGGTATCGTTCCTGTGCCCCTTGGTGATTCCTAAGCAGTGTTTTCTTCATAAGTAGCACAACTACAATACCAAAAAATAACGGAAAAATGTTGTATAACAATTTCCTCTGAGATTGAAACATGAAGCTACTTAAACAACTCAAAACAGCTTCAGGAAGTCCTTGAAACTGACCAGATTCTGCTAGAACAAGCAATTAAAGCGAAGAGTCCCCCTCAGACTGAAGAAAGCTGAGTTGCGAAGACTCTAAGACCAGACAATCGGCCTGGAAGAGAAAAAACAAACAAACCAACAGCTGAGCCATTTTGATGAGGTTTAGACCAACTGAGGCAGCTGGAGAGGATACTCTCCATCCTGTGATCTGCCTGCAGGCTCTTAGCGTTATGAGCTGTCACCCATGACGGAGTTGACTTGGTGATGCAGCTGCCTTTGAGTCATTTCTGCTCCTGTGAGTAACCCCTCACCCATATTCCTGTAAGTAACCCCAAAGAAACTCAGTGGTTCACCAAGCTGGACTTTGGTGGTGTTCAAACTTTGGTGTGTTGTGGGCTTCCTATGTAGGGTGAGTAAGTGCTGCATTTCTCCAGGAAATTTAGTCACACAGCAACAGGATCTGAATTCATTGGCAATGGTCTTTCAGTGAAAGCTGCATGTGACATTGGGAAGAGAATTATGGAGCCAGCTAGGAGAGACCCCAGAAAAAAGGGCTTTCTCAGAAGAGGGTGTGAGATAAAAACCCAAGAGCTGTGTGCCAGGCCTGGGGGTATCGGCCCATGCTTTCAGCAGGTGGATCTTGAGTTCAAGGCTTGATAGCTGTTTGTCATCTAGACAACCCCATGGTAAATCAGCAACCAAGGACTTCTTCCCTGGGCAAGTCTAAAGCAGTTGGGTTATCTACGTAGAGAAACATCTTGCAGGTCTTCGCTGCTGAGATGTAAAACAAAGAGACAACGTTAGGCATGGGATCCTCTGTCAACACAGTTGCAGTGCCCCATTGAGTTCTCTGTGGCAACAAATCCTCCTAGGTGAGGTTACATAAAGGCAACTTTGTCTTGAGAAGGTGGGCCTACTCTTGGCAAGGGCTTGCTGTCCTGAGAACCATGCCATTATTTTAAACAAAAAGAAATATTATTTTAGTGGGAATCCAGTTGACCCGAGGGAAGTATATTAAAAAATAAACAACAACAAAAAGCCTTGCCTGGTGTGGTGGCACACACCTGTAATCCCAGCACTCGGCAGGTGGATCCCTGCCCATTCCAGTCCAGTCTGATAGTCACAGTAAGTTCAGGATGGCCAATGTTGCAAGTCTCTGTCTCAAACACTAAAATTCTGTTCCATTACTTAAGGTTGATTTTGGGGTGGGGGGGAGGTATTTTGTCTGAGGCAGGGTCTTGCTATATAGCCCTGGCTGCCCCAAAATTAACTATATATACCAGACTGGCTTCTGATTTATGGCTATCCCTGTGCCTTTGCATCCCGAGTGCTGAGATTTACAGCCCTGCACACAACTATGCCTGGCAATATTTTTCCTTTCTTTTGACCTGTGAAATGCTTTTTGAAGTGACTGAGCTAGAGGTTGAGGAAATAGCTCAGTTTGTGCAGTGCTAGCTATGGAGCTATGGATCCCTGAGTCTGGATCCCTGGTATCCACATAACAACCCAGGAGCACATGCATTAGGAGAATGGACACGGGAAGGTCCCTAGAGCTGGCTGGTCGGTGAGGCCAGCTGAATCAATTGGCTCCAGGTTCAAATGAGAGACCCTGTCTCAAAATGTAAGTGGAGACTGTTGATATCTGACATCGAACTCAGGCCTGCATATGCATGTGCACACACACATACACATATACAGAAACACACATCACACACATGCAACACACTGCACAAACACACACATATACACAGAGACACACACACAGGACTAAGCCAGATCACAGTGCTAAGAAACTTAGACAGGTAGACACCATCTGTGTGTGTCTATATCCATGCAGAGGATAGAACCCAGAGCTCCCCACGTGTGAAGTACCTGTTCTATCACCAAGCTATGGCCCCACCCCCCAAGGCAGATAATGTTTCTGTGACAATTTTTACAGTCTGGCATTTCCTTGTCAGGTATAAGCACCCTGTCCCCATTTCACTGCACAATGTGCAGCATTCATTTCGCACAAGTGCACATGCCCACGTCATACTGGTACGCATAGATAACCCTTGCTCACCCATGCAAGGATCACCCATCTTTTCTGGGAGCGGGCTGTCTTCTATCCGTTCTCAAGGAGTATGACCAAAACTGGCCAGGAGACAAAGTGAGGCTCTATTAGGAAGCTAGGGACCCCTGCCACCCAGACATTCACCTTACCTAGTACTTCATTCATAAAACCTATTCCCAAAGACAAACGGTGTGAGCTGGGGAGACTAGATGGATACTGTTTTCTTGATTAATGGACCTGACTATAATCTCAAAATGAAGTACAGATTTTTAAAATAGGAAACCAAAGGACTGCTACATTCCCAGTACACACAGGGTTTCAGGGCACTTTGTCTTCTAATGATAGACACCTGGGCCTTCAGCAAGATTGTGATTGTGCTTCTGGTCCCCACCACCCCTCACACAGAGAGCTGGTTTCTCTGTGTATGTAGACCAGGCTGGCCTCAAACTCAGAGATCCGCCTGCCTCTGGGATTAAAGGCATGCGCCACCACTGCCTGGCTGTGCTTCTTCCCCTCTCTCCTACCTGCATGCTTACCTTACACTATTTGATAACCGTATGTCACATACATTTAAACACACCCACATGTCATTTTTATACAATCTAAGTTCCTATAATGAGCAAATGCTGTGGGAGGATTTATGCCTTTTGCAAACAGGTCTCTGGTTGTTTCTTGAACTCATCCAAACTGGTGTCTACAGCAGCCTGCTAGGAACATTCACACAGTAGGAGGGGCAGGAGCCAGGTACAGTAGCCCACACCTGTAATCCCAGTACTCTGAGACTGACACAGGGGCTCAGCAGCGATCTTAAGGCAAGTCTGGGCTACAGAGTGAGACTCTTGTCTCGAAAATCAAAACAAAGGAAGGAAAAAAGAAAGCCACAAAAACAGACAAGGACAAGGAAAGGAACGGACACAAACAGACAGAGAGGCAGAAAAGAGAGAGTCTAGTCCCGATTTCCCACAGTGGCCAGTTTGCCTGCAGTAGTTGATGGCATTGGTAATCTCCAAGTGAGCTCCTGGTAAATGCTACAAGACTGGCACACTCAGCGATCACCTGTTGCTTGGTCACTTGTTTCTCCAGAGACTTTCCTTTCTACTCTCAGTGGAAAATTCCACCCCTTCATGGGTTTTTTTTTAAACTATAAATTCTGCAGCTTTATAACCTCAACTTTTCAAGGGGGCTAAGGCAGAGCTCTAACTAAGTTCAAGGCCAGCCTGGGAAATTCACCAGGACTCCCTTTTCAAATAAAATGAGAACAAGCCGAGAACCGTGGCAGAGTGTTTGCCTGGCATATGCAAGGCCCCGGGTTTAATATGGTGTACTGAGGGAGAACCAAGGGACATCTATCTCCTGCCCCCTCCCCTCCTGTACATGGATATTGACAGAACACAGGAGAAGCAACTATCAGAGAAACAGAATCAATGAGGAGTCAAGCTCAGACCTTTTCTGGAGTGTTTTACTGACCTGGGGATTCGGGGCCACACAGAGAAGGTGACAGGGTACTAGTTCCACCCAAATCTCTCAGTCAGGGATGTTTCCAATAATTTGAGGTGACAACTGAATAATCAAGCTCATTTCTACACCAATTTCTGTGGAGGGGTCCTCCCTGCCCCCCAGGCCTCCTGGAACCCAAGTCATGTATATACACTGCTGCTATGGGAAATCCACATCATCACAAGACACAGAGATTGCTCCCAAGAGGAAACATCTCTCTCTCTCAGTCAGGCCAGAAATCCAAGGGCTCCAATATGACCTTTACTTTGGAATCATTCTGACAAGCCCTTCAAGCTGTGTTTAATGTCTCCATTGTAGATTTATGAAAGTCTGCTATGTGCATTCTATACTCATGCTATATATATGTATACTCATGCTATATATATACACACACACACATTTTTTTTTACCCTCAGAGCAAGACTTTTTTCTTTTTTCCCTTAAGGTTATATCCTACTATAGAAACATTAGCCTAGGTCCAATTTTAAGGAAAGTTCCATTCCCTCACTAACATCCAAATATTAACCCTTGACAATCCAGAAAAGCAGGAAGAGAAGTCTTGAGTAAGAGCTATCTCACACAATCAGATCTTTTTCTTTGCCAGTCAAAGCTCAATTACTTGGAATGTAATATACTTTTGATCTTGAGCTTAAGAGTATTAATTCTGAACTGGGCGGAGGTGGCACACGCCTTTAATCCCAGCATTCGGGAGGCAGAGACAGGTGGATCTCTGTGAGTGCAAGGCCAGCCTGGTCTACAAAGAGCGTTCCAGGATAGCCAGGGCTGTTACACAGAGAAACCCTGTCTTGAAAAACACACACACAAAAAAAAGTAATTCTGGGAAACTGGGCTAACCTTGACTAAGGAGGGAAATTAACAAAAATTTGAGGCCTACCTCAGCTACATAGTGAGAACTCACTTCAAAAGAAAAAGAAACATAAAAATCAACAGTTTTAAGGATGGAGAGAGGGGTGGTTCTGTGGTAGAGTGGCTTGCCTACTGTCTCTCAGGTCCTGGGTCAGATGCCCAGCACCTGGGAGTAAAGAGCATAGAAGCTGGAAAGCGAATTCAACCATTATGTAGGAAAAATGTTATTTACATTAACCTTTTAAAAAATCATTACTTAAAACATTTGTACTAGTAAATGAAAAGGTTTAATCATCATATTCTTGTCATGTGAATAAAATGAACGTAATCTTTTAATTTGTTTTGTTTTGTGACTACCATGTAGCCCAGTCTAAAACTTTCAGTCCTAAGTTAAGTACTCGATGAGTATAGAGACAAAAACAAAATGGGTAGAGACTAAGTTCTAAGTACTGAACAGGTGAAGAGACTAAGCCCTAAGTACTCAGTAAGTGTAGAGAACATGGATCCAAAAACATTGTTGCCTTGATTTTTTTAATTCCTCAGTACCATCAACTGCCTTAGCCACAAAGTAGAACTGTCTCCTAAATAGAGTGTCTCCTAGCACTTGGGCAGTTGAGGCAGGAGAACCAGAAGTTGCAAGCCAGCACGGGCTAGAGTGTGAGACCCTGTCTCAAAAAGTCAGTCTGCTGATTAAACTACAGAGGGCAGGAGAAATGGTTTGGCAGGTAGGGGCGCTGTCAACATAGGTTCAGTTCAGAACTCACAAAAAGGTGCAAGAGAGAATTAACTCCACAAAGTTGTCACTTGGCCTCTACATATACACCAGTGCTTACTCATGCACGCACACACATAAATTATTTTAAAGAAAACTGTTGAGTGCTGTGGAGAGATGGCTAAGGGAGCATATCAGGACCCTAAGTTCAGTTCCCAACACTCACACTGAGTTGGTTCCAACTGCCTATAACTTCCGCTCAAGAGAATCTGCTTCATTCTCCTGTGCTCCTCAGATACCTGTGCCCCTGTGCACATACACACACAAACATAACAAAACACTGCACAAGCTGAAGAGGAGGCCCAGAAGTCAAGAGCTCTTGCTGCTCTTCCTAAGAACTTCCAGAGTTTAGATCCCGGCCCCCACAGTGAGCTCACGAGTGACTCCTTCTGGTGGCCTTAGACGTACATGCAGTGTACACACACAAATAATGTACATCTTGGGGCTGGAGAGATGACTCACTGGTTAAGAGCACTGGCTCCTCTTCCAGAGGACCTGGGTTCAATTCCTAGCACCCACATGGAGATTCATAACCCTCTGTAATTCCAGAGAACTCAACTCCCTCTTCTGGCTTTCAATGGCACCAGATACATATGTGGTGCACAGACACTCAGGCAAAAAACTCATACACATAAAATAATAATAAATTTTAATTTAAAAAGACTTAAAAAACTAAAGACTGTCATAAAATAACACCGCTAAATTCTGAATCCTACACATTTTTGAAAAGGCAATAATGGACAGAAAGATAATTCTATTTATATTAAGAATTTGGATTTAAAAAAATACACTTGTTGGCACAAGTGTTATACACATTTATTACTCCACCTATTCAAGAGCCTAAGACAGGAAGTTCACAAGTTTTGGCCAGCCTGGACAATGCAAAGAACCCTATCTCAATAAATATATAATGAAATTAACACAGCTGGGAATGTAGTTCAGTGGTAACACACTTGCCTAGTGCACTAGACAACCTGAGTTCAGTCCTCAGATGGGGACAACAGTCTCCTGTGTGGCACTGGAGCTCGTAGTGCAAACACTCTAGATGAAATGAGTGCATTCTCTCGAGTCAGGTGCAGGTGGGCCAGAGGCTTAGCTAGGCAGGCTTGTCTTCGTTCGATGAAGTTAACCATGGAGCTGGCATAAGTGAAAAGAAAACCTCAATTCTCCGTCCTCCCAGGATGGAGCATCCTGCAAAGCCAGAGGCCTCCAGTGTCCACAGCAGAGCAAGGGGAAGGTCAAGGAGAACATAGAAAATACAGGAACCCAAATTCTCCTTCCTTTCTTCTGTCATTTGCCCTCTGACAGCTGTGTTTTCAGCAGCACCCCCAAAGCCATCACATGTGGCTCTGAGAGACCACTGTATAAACGAGTGGCAGCCTGAACCCCACAAAATGCTACCTTCTCCCCTTGGCTGGGGGCTCTGGTACAGCTAGAGCAGTGGTTCTCAACCTGTGGTTCATGACCCTTTCACGGCAGCCCCCATCACATATTTACATTATAATTCATAACAGTAACAAAATTACAGTTATGAAGCAGTAACGAAATAATCTTATGGCGGTCATTACCTCGGCAATTCTCAAACGCTTTTGTTCTGATAACCAACCACCCTTTGATGATGCCCCACCCTCCAAGTTGTGTGGTCCGCCCTTTGCTTTCCTTAGGCTGACTTTGCAGTAAGACTCTTAGTTACTATTTGTTTGGTTGGTCTTTTATCTCATTTTAAATAAAATCTGTTTAAAATAGAGTCTCACTGTGCAGTCCTAGCTGGCCAGGAACTTGCTTTGTATTCCAAGCTGACTTTGAACTCAGACAGATCCTCCTGCCCTTGACTTTCAAGTGCTGTGGTTAAAAGCGTGAGCCACCATGACTTGCTTTCCAGTGGCCGTAAACCCTCCAAATCCCTGCCTCAGCCTCCCTAGTGCTAGAATAAAAGGCACGAGTCACCATGCCTGACCTAAGAATACATCTGTATTATTTAATTAAATTTATTAATTAATTGGTTGATTGGAGGGGTGCCACTCCCATGAGTGGAAGTCAGAGGACAACTTGGACACCATGGGGTAGGGGCCTCAGACCTCACGGGCCTGAACAACACAGCTTTCATTGGTAACCCTACCAAGGAAAACTCCTAAGTGAGTCACTAACATGCTAACTGGAAGGGAAAAGTAGTTCGGCTTTTAATTCAAATAAGCAATGGAAAAAACAAAAACAAATCAAAAGTGGCCCGTAGTGCCTAGAAGACCGTATCTTTTTTATCACTTTGATAAGACTTAATGAGGAAGCCACATCCCAAAGTGCCTTAGGACGGTACTAGCTTGCCAGTCAACTTTGACCTAATTAGAGAGTCATTTATCGGAAAAATTCGACTTCCATTCATTTGCATGGATTTCTTGAACACCCCTGACCGGCAGACCTTGTCAGCTGTCACACTCTTTTCTCCAGAGTGAATTTTCCACTGGAAACAACAGCAAAGCTGTAGCCTTCCGAGGTGAATGTCTACAGGAAGACCCCCCTCTGCTTTGGTCGGCACTTAAATCAGACGCCCCAGTCACCTGAAATTCCGAAATCTCACGCTAATAACCCCGGCTAGGCACCTGTGCCTCATAGCGGCCGTTTTTTTTTTTTTNAAGGAAAAAAACACTTTTTTTTTTTTACTATGAAAAAAGGCTCATTTCTACAGGAAACATGAAGCGGCTGACTGTGTGATTATCTGCTTTTCCAAAAGCTGACGCTTTAAAATTCTTTTTTAGAAACCCTTTAACTTCCCACTCAAGAAGAAAGGCGGTCAAATGAGAGATAAGTACGAAAGAGGAAAGAAAAAGAGAGAGAAAGACAAAAATTTCTGCAAAAAAAAAATCAGGACCCTATAAAAGATTCGGGGACAGTTGTCAGGACTGCCAGAAGTCCACCTTACCTTCAGTAAGTACTTGGTGTCGCCCACTTCAGAAATTAACACTTTTCACGGCCCGGCTAGGCAGCCGCCTACAACATCTTCTCTGGCCGCCCTCCTTTTAAACAGAAAACCAAATTTAAGGAAACTCCAAGCTCCTTCCCACCGTGTAGCTTAAAGCAACAGATCGCTTGCTCTAGGCTTTAACTCTCTCGGGCTCTGGGAATTCCAGATTGTCACAATTTCTTAACCTGGGCGACCTGAGGAGAGAAACTCCCCAACCCAGAGCCTGGCTTCTCGGGGTCCAGTCGCTCGGCGACCTGCGGGACTGGTTTGTACGAGCGGGCTGCGGGGCGGCTATGGCCCGGACAGAGCGGCGCGGGGTCGGATCCCGCGGAGCGTGCGGCGGAGTCCGGCAGCAATCAGTGCCTCTGCAATCCCGGCTCTTCCCGGTTCCCTCCCTCCGCCTCCTGCCCTCCCCCAGCCGAGGCCATTCGCCTCACAGTAGCAAGGTTGTCTAGTATACTCCCTTCCCTTAAACTCACCAAACCAGATTTTTACTCCCAACAGCGGCAACTTCCCGTAAATCTGTACTGAAATTTTATCCAGCTCGCTGAGCCTCCGCTGGCCGAAGGCCAGTGCAACATTCCTGTTGTTTTAGGAGCACAGATACCTTAGCTGAAGGTTTTTTTAAAAAGAAAAAAAAAAAACATGACTAATTGGCCCCGATGAAAAGATTTAGGAACTCTGGCCGCTCAAAAAGTCGCATCCATTTCAGACATCCAGAAGGGACCCCAGAAGTGGCACCTGCCCCACATGGGGACATCTGGGAGAGTGGTTTCCGGCCGCCTGAGGCTGAACAGAGTAAGCCACCCGAGGACTAAGGACCCTACGCCGCCTGGATCCCAGGCGAGCAGTACCACCCCACTCCACCGGCCTCGCGGGGCAGGAAGGCGCTGAGCAGGTAGGGCGGCAGCGANCGGGACCTCCCGAGCTGTCCTTACCTGGGGCCGAGCATGGCGCGCAGAGAACCAGCAGGCACGTCACGGGGCACAAACCCTGACCTTTGCCGGGGCCTTCACAGCAGGGCCTGGGGCCTGGGCGCCGCTCGTTCAAAGTGGCTCATTCTTAATGCGCTCTGACCTGGTGTTACAGCTGGTTTCTAGAAAGGGAACAAAAACAGTGCCTGGAGAAGCTGCAGCCAAGCCCTCCCTTACTTAGCCTTGCCTCTGATCACTGGGAAGCCGGATCTAGATCCGACCCCATCCCCACTCCCACGAAACCCACCCAAGGGCCGCGGTCCCCGCCCCACCCCTCGGGTTACCTGTTTATACAAGAATTAGGAGCCTCACGCATTTCAATAGAACGCTAAGCCTGTTTGGAGGCGCGGAGTCGGCCAACAGGAATCGAATTCTGTCACTAAACAAACTAGAAGAGGAAGCGGGCACCAGCAGGAACCTCACGTTGTGATTTTGGGTTGCAGTATCATGCAACTGAGAAAGAGACAGAAAAAAATATATATATATATTGTTTCGCAGGGGGCTACTTTAATTAAAAGAATGCTGTACCATTTCCCCCCTCTAGTTAAATGAATTAACATGAAGCTTAGAAGACTAACTTCTAATAATAATATACAGTGTTAGCCGCCATTGTTAGTAATATTATTGTGTATTATGGCTTTTTTTTTTAGTAGAGAAGGTGAGATTAGGAGACTCCAGCCCAACGCTGTGCCTCACTATCTGTGAGGATACAAGCAAGTTATTTAGCCATCAACCCTGAGTTTCTGGAAGACTCTTAGGGTGGGAGTTTTGCGTTCATCGTGGACAGTCTCAGGTAGAAGAGAAAATCAAGTCTTTGTAGAGGGGTGTACAACTCAATTTTCCCAGCAGTCCATGATGTGCACTAGTGGACTCTGGGAACAAATGCCTGTGCCACAGTGCATAGTTCTGATTCAGACTTAGGCGCTGGGCCTGCAGGGTCATCCTGCAATTTACTCTATTGGTTAAAAGTCAGTGGTAGGTAACAATGGACCACAGAAAATGCTTTGAGAACTCATAAATATCAATACTAAGTAATACTGGAGGCTAAAAGGGAATCCATGTCTCTGCCCTTTGCTTCCCAATCTTCTTGTGTTGAGGCCTGTGTTACTCAGGAGCACTTTCACCCAATTCACCTAATCTGATCCTCAGGTCTGTGGAGACACTGTCCATAGAGAGGTTAGGTGATCAGTCCAACTTTCCCCTGAGCGCTGACCTTCTGGTCTAATGGAGAAACAACATCTTAACACCATTAGCAAAAGTAATTCTGAAGCCAGCCAAGAATTCTGAAGCTTTAGCTCCCTTTTGCACGTTTATCTTTTTAGGTTAGCAAAACGCAGGCCAGAACAGTTTGACCGTGTTCTGGATTCTAAGTCCAGAACTTTGTCTTTGTCAATTGGTTGCACGTGTGTGCAGGGAATCACTGACCGTAGGACCCCCAGTTCCTGCACTGTTCGTTCCTAAGTGTTGATACAGACCAGCAGGAACCAGCACGCAGCTGTGCCCGCTTGGAAACCCAGCTCTGCATTAGCCCGAATGTCCTAGCCTTTCCTTCCGGACCTCAGCCTGAAGAGCCTAGTTAGTGTCAGGGGCATTCTGAGTTGGAGGAGTCACAGCAGGTTTAAGCCTTGAGGAGCAAGGACCATGAACAATAGACTAGATTAATGGTTCTCAACCTGGGCATGGAGACAGACCCCTTTGGAGGATCACCTATCAGATACCAGGTACTGCTGGGCCGAAAGGTGGTCGTTGTTCGCTGTGAGGGCATCAACATTTCCGGAAATTTCTACAGAAACAAGTTGAAGTATCTGGCCTTTCTCTGAAAGCGGATGAACACCAACCCCTCCCGAGGCCCCTACCATTTCCGAGCCCTGAGCCGCATTTTTTTTGGCGCACTGTGCGAGGCATGCTGCCCCACAAGAACAAGCGAGGCCAGGCTGCCCTGGAACGCCTCAAGGTGTTGGATGGGATCCCGCCACCCTATGACAAGAAAAAGCGGGATGGTGGTCCCTGCCACCCTCAAGGTTGTGCGGCTGAAGCCTACCAGGAAGTTTGCTTACCTGGGGCGTCTGGCTCATGAGGTCGGGTGGAAGTACCAGGCAG
>LOEQ01001567.1:384134-394942 GCA_001685075.1 Bramus lutescens
TAAGCCACAGTTTGGCTCATTTGTGAAACAAGAGTGTGGCGCTGTAGTCCAGGCTAGCCTGGAAGGCATTATCTTCCTGCTTCAGCTCCCAAGGGCTGGGATTGCATGCATGCACTTCCAAGTGGGCCCAATCCCTTTGTGAGTTGTTTTTAGGAGGAGGGAGGGAATTGAGGAGAGGGTTGAGACAAGATTTCATGTAGCCCAGGCTGGCCAAGCAAAACATGGAGAATTCTTTATCCTACTCTCCCTGGGAATTTGGCAAAGATAATACAGATTTTGTTTTGGTTTTTGTTTGTTGTTTCTCTGTGCAACAGCGCTGGTTGTCCTGGAACTAGCTCTTGTAGACCAGTCTGGTCTTGAATTCACAGAGATCTGCCTGCCTCTGCCTCCCAAGTGCTATATGGTTAAAGGTGTGCGCCACCACCACCTGGCCAGATTTTTTTTAATTAAAAAAACTATTTTTTTACTATATTGCCAGGCTGACCTTGAACTTATATACTTAAGTCACCTTCCTGTACCAGTGCAACAACACCCGGCTAAAATAAACTTTAAATGACAGACTACGGAAAACTAAATATAAGCTTTTATTATTTCTGTTTTGTGGCTGACCTTCTGGCCAGCTAAGTCCCACTCTCTGAGTCATTTAAGGCTTGAGACCCCTGACTTGGGCCTTCCACTTCTGTCCCATCCTGCCTCAGAGGCAGTGTTCTAGAATGAGTACCAAGAACATGAAGATTTGAATCCTGGGCTAGGGAGTTGGCTCAGTGGGTAAACACTTGTTGCACAAGTGTGGCAACCTGAGTTAGAACCCACAAAACCCACATAAGCCAATGCTGCTGTGCTGAGACAGGAGGCAGGAATAGGAGACCCTCACAGAAGCCTGCGGGCCAGCTGGCCTGCCACACACCATGGCAAACAACAAAGAAATTCTGTCTCGCACAAGTTAGAAGGCGAGGCCCAACACCCAGGGTTGTCCTCTGACCTCCACACACGCTCACAAACACACACACACACACACATACAAGCTTGATCATACATATACAATTCATGTATGTATATCAGATGCATGTAATACACATACACATGGTGAGATGAGATCTCAGTTTAACCTCTTAGCTGAATGGGACCGCACAGACTGCTGAGCTACTCTGAGCTTCAGTTCCCTCTTCTATGAAATAACATCTACCCTCTGGGTGTTTAGGAGTTAAGTGACAGGTAAATTCTCAACATGGTTCCTGGCACTTAGAAAATACACAGGAAATGGTATTTCCCTTGGTACCTGGAAAACACCTACTCCAGGGCTCTCAAAAGAATTGTCTTCCCTATATTTAAATCTTAGCCCAGTGCTATGCCAAGACATTCTCATTAAAAGAGGCAAGCCTCGGACCTTTGTAAAGAACCACAATATAATAAGAACTACTCACGCATGCAACACTTCCAAAGACGGAGTATCAGTCCTGATCACCACAGCTTTGTGTAGTAAGATGGGTAAGGCACAAATCGTGCATGTGCTCAGATAAGAAGACTGAGGCTGGCAGCGATTCCTCCAAGCCTCTAATATGTGACTGAGGCAGAGCTGTGGTTTCTCGCTATTCCACGCCATTGAAGCTGTGGTTGCTTTTCCTGCACCCAGTTGAGGAACAGATGAAGGGAGCTGAAAATGATGGCTTTTGACCAGGTGGGGTGACCAATGCCTTTAATTCTAGCCCTCGGGAGGCAGAGAGAGGCAGGAGGATATTTAGGAGTTCAAGGCCAGCCTCATCTACCTAGTCTAAACAGCAAGCTCCAGGACAGCCAAGGCTACATAGTGAATCCCTGCCTACTATGTTATAAGTTATTTTCTTTTCCAAACTTCACCTTATGGATGATGGCAGTATCTATCTGTTCACTATGAGGATTGAATACACACACACATACAGAGTTTTTACTCACCAATCATTTTGTTTTCTTTTCTCTTACTACTGGGGAATGAAACCAAGGACTCCTTACATGCTAGACAGATATTCTACCACAGAGCTACATCCCTTAGTCCTACTACCTTTTCAATACATAATAGTTATTATTTCTCTTAAATGGTCCATGTGATGTCTAAGGGACTGTGTGCAAAGAGCTTAAGCTGGCGCCTGGAACAGGGTTTCAGTGCTCTTGTTTCTCTACATGACAATATTTTGCCATAATCATGATGAAATCATGATAAATGACTGAGTTTATTGGTTGCGCTAGGGTAGGGACACTTATTTCTCATGGGAGTTGACTATATCATCAAGATATAATAAAAGCAATTTATTTTCTTCTCACTTTCATTTCTTTCAGTTTTATCTGTACCAGAGCAAGTTTGGTAGATGAAATAAAACCACCCACCTGGGCCCCGAACTCTATGGAGACTGGTGATATTTTCCTCGTTGGAAAGTCTTTAAAAACTGAATCCAACTTTAATGTAGAACATGCAACCAAACTCAAAGTCCTCTCTTCCCCATCATTAAAAAAAAAAAAACACTTAATATCCAACTTTAATACTAAATCCCCCACTGGATCTAATATGTGCAAATACAAGACATGTTATCCCCTCCCCAAGCACTCTAATCCAAAGGATTAAAACCAGTGGCCAAGCCCAGACCATAGTCACTGCCCACAGAGTGTGTAGGGCCATTCAGAAATCTATTAGAAGGAGTCTGGCTTGGCAGTTTTCATGCCACACTGTAGGAGGGCCTCTAACTGAATTTTAAAAATGTACTGAGTTCACAGAAAAGAGAATTAGGTATAGCAGGGGTTCCCTCTGAACATTAATCAGACGCCAAATCCTTCATTTTGCAAAAGGACTTCAAGACAGGAGTCCCTTGACCTTCGTCCCTCTCACACAAATGGCTCTGCCAAAGATGGCCCCACTGAGAAGAGGGAGCACTTATGTAAATTATAGGCCCTTAGAGACCCACTCAAGACCAAAACGTGGTTTTGTTATGGCAACAAGTGCTGTCAATTCCTTTGTATCTCTTTAAGACTTATTCCCCCACCAGATTTCCAGATTTCTTCTTATTTTATAAAGGAAACAGCCACACACAAGAATTCCATCGGCCTACAGAACTTACCAGAAGATACTGCCAACATAAATTTGCTAATATTTACTAACAGTTTCTTAAAGTTTTTGCCAGACAGTATCGTGTGCTTCACATATATTAACTATGTAAACCTTATAGGAATGCCATGATATAGAGACAGACCACTGTGATGTTTCTATTATTGATAAAGAGGTCAGCACACAGAGCAGACAGGTGACACAGCAAAGGACCCACAGCTGGAACGCGGCAGAGCCAGGCAACCTGGCTTCATGGTCCTGACCGTGCCATCCCATGGCCTCTCACAGGATGCCATTTTTGTCTAGGACTGCACGAATCTGGGTGGCTATCCTCCCGGCTATATTCAATGGGGCCAAGCAGAGTGCTCAAGTGAGGTGTGGTGGCATGAGCTTGCAATTTTAGGAGGCTGAGGCCAGAGATTGCTTCAAGGTTGAGGCTAGCCTAGGCTACATCACAAATTCAAGGCCAGGTACGTAGCAAGACCCTTGGGAATGGGGGGAGGGTATTGTGGAATATTACTTTAACTATGTGAAGGTGTGTTACGTTTGTTTACGCTGCATTTATTTAACAATAGAAAGATGTATTGCTTTACCTGTCTAAGGCACCTGATTGGTCTAAGAAAAAGCTGAATCAGCCATAAACTAGGCAGTAGAGGGATAGGCAGGGCTGGTGGGCAGAGAGAATAAGTAGGAGGAAGACATCTAGGCTGAGGGAGAATGAGGAAAGAGGGAGAAAGAGAGGGAGACACTTGGGGCCAGCCAGGCAGCCACCAGCCAGTCAGACATGGAGTAGGACATACAGAATGAAAGCAAGATAAAAAGCCCTGAGGCAAAATGTAGATGACGAGAAACAGGTTAATTTAAGTTATAAGAGCTAGCAAGAAATGTGCCTAAGCTAAGACTGAGCATTTATAACTAGCAGTAAGTCTCCATGTTGTGATTTGGGAACTGGTAGGTGGCCCAAAAGAAAACAGAATGACTGAAGGGTGATTTCAAGGTGCTGACTGTAACTTAGAAATAAAACACTTGGCTAATAGTGTTTCTTCAAACCCTTGGTTCAGTTTTCCTAACAACTAAAAACAAACAAATAAACAAACAAAAAAACTTCCAAGGTTGAGGAGTGTGTTCTCAAAGGTTTTAATCTGACGTGTACTATAGGGAATGACCATTTTACAGAAAAGAATTAGTTGCACATATGGCCATAAAAAACACATTAAAATGCTGTGAACACTGTAAACACTACCAGGCATTGGGGGCCCATTTCTATAATTCTAGTGCTCACATGCTGAGGCAGGAAGAGCTTGTTTGAGGTCAGCCTTGTCTGTGAAGCAGAGACTCTGCTTCAAAGTTTTGTAAGCAGGGTATACTCTATTCATCTATCCACAGGGTACACTCCATCCATCCATCAGCAGGGTACACTCCATCCATCCGTCAGCAGGGTACACTCTATCTGTTCATCAGCAGGGTACACTTCATCCGTCCGTCAGCAGGGTACACTCTATCCGTTCATCAGCAGGGTACACTCCATCCACTCATCAGCAGGGTATACTCTATCCGTCCATCCACAGGGTACACTCCATCTGTCCACCAGGAGGGTACACTCCATCTGTCCACCAGGAGGGTACACTCCATCTGTTCATCAGCAGGGTACACTCCATCCATCCATCAGCAGGGTACACTCCATCCACTCATCAGCAGGGTACACTCCATCTACTCATCAGCAGGGTATACTCTATTCATCTATCCACAGGGTACACGCCATCTGTCCATCAGCAGGGTACACTCCATCCATTCATCACAAGGTACACTCCGTCTATTCATCACAAGGTACACTCCATCCATCCATCCATCTGCAGGGTAGCCTCCATCCCATCCGCAGTGTCAGCACAATAGATAAGAACACAGTTGGCCAAGTGTGGGGTCACACACCTGTAATTCCAGTTTAGGAGGATGAAGAAATCAAGTTTGCCCTGGTACCCTGAGACCCTACCACTTGACCTTCCCTCCAAAAGAACACAGTCTAGAGTCAAACACCAAACCTGTTCCCTGTCCCAATGCCCTATGAGCAAGTCTCTTGACCACTGGGGTCTTTAGACGCCTCATTGCTACCCATCTCATTAGAGAGGTCCCAGGAATGGCATACAGGGTGCTGGAAACAGAACCAGCTAAACTCCATCTTGGCATTTTGTGTTATGATTGTTTACATGACCTTACATCCTTTGTTTTGTTTTGTATTTGTATGAGGGAATCTTTTGCTCTTGTTTTGAGATAGAGTCTCAGCTAGCCTCGATGAGCTAGCTTCAGAGAATGAAGGATGAACCCATGGACTCTTAATTTTTCTGCCTCCACTTACGTCAAATGCTGAGATTACAGAAGTACACTACCGTGCCTGGCTCCATCTATTCTTCTGTCCCCCGATATTTATCAGGTGATACTATGTGTCAGATTCTGTACATCATGCTAGAGATAAAAAAGAGAAAGGAGACTTGGCTCTTATCCTCAAGGAACCCATATATTTGGAGAGAAGTAAACAACCAGCCAATGGCCATACAGCCTGGAAGCCCAGGAGGCTGTAAGAGGACTCACACATTCTAAAGAGCCAATTTGGGGAGACAAAAGCGGAGCTGAGAAGTGTGAAGGTAGCCTAGGAGTTAGCCAGGTAGCCTAGGAGTTAGCCAGCATTTAAAAAAAAAGAGGAAAAGTACCTTCAGCAGGCCACCAGGAAACCAAAGAGATGTAGGACGTGAGTGCTCGGCGGGGTTCTCTGTGGCTAGAGGATGCGATGACGCGTGGAAAGGAAACTGAGAGGGTGGTGGGCTGGTGGCCATAGGGGATCCTGTCTGCCATAATGAGAGTGCAGAAGGACTTACAGCTCAGTTGTTTTAGGGCAGGGTCTCACTATTGTAGCCCAGGGTGCCCTCAGATATGTTATGCTTCTAACCTCTGCCTCCCAGGTGCTGGGACTACAGGCAGACAGCAACACGACTGTCTACAGAAAGGTTTTCTTTTGTGTGGGTGTATGTGTGTATGGTGTGTGCATGATTGTATCCATGCATACATGTGTAGGATAGATGCGTGTGAGTGTACACATGGAAGTCGATTCACTGCCACCCCATTCGACCCCACTGCTCACATGGTAGAGTTAAAGATACACAGATCACATCTGACTTTGTTGTTTGTTTGTTGTTTTGTGCATATGGATATTTTGTTCAAACTCACGTATACACACTATGTGTGCCTGTTCCATCCCCTGGACTGGGATAACTGGGGTTACCCATGGTTGTGAGACATTCTGTGGGCACTGAGAATCAAATGCAGGTCTTTGCAAAAGCCACAAGTGCTCATAACCACTGAGCCATCTCTCCAGCTGCCCCTTTAACATGGGTGCTGGGGATTTATAATTGAGTCCTCCTGTGCAGCAGGGACTTTACAAACTGAGCCAGCCCCAAGGTTTTCATGTCCTTCTGGGTTGAGGGCATGGTATCAATCCCAGAACTCAGAAAAAGCCAAGTCAAGAGGATGTGGGCTTTGAGGCCAGTCTGGGCTACATAGTGAGACCCTGTCTCCAAAACAAAACAAAATAAAATGAATATAACAGTGTGAACCCATATGTTCCAAACTAGAGGAAGAAGATAGGATTCAAGATGTACTTGAGGGTAAAAGTCACAAAGCTTAGTGACCAATCAGGTCATGGAGGAGAGAAGAGATCGAAGATTAGTAGAAATACTGAATCAGTTACAGTTCATGTTTCTGAGTCACAACACTGTCCTTTCTCCTTGCCCAGTGTTTCCACTTCCTCTTCTTTGTTTTTTTCCTCACACAGGCTTGTTTGATGCACAGTACAGGATTACTTGAACTCCTGCCCCTTCTGTCTCTACTTCTTATGTACGAGGATTACAGGCATGACCCAGGACTCCCAGCCTACGGGGTACTTTTTGAAGAACTTAAGAACACTTATAAACAAAAGAAAAAAGCTGGTCCAGCCAGGCACAGTAGAATACACAAGTAATCCTGGTATCTGGGAGGTGGAAGGAGGGTTAAGAGTTCAAAGCAACTTGATTGACATAGTGAAGCCAGGCTGGGCTATGTAAAATCTTTTCTCAAATCAAAATAAGACTTGAGGTCCCTAGCTGGTCGGTGGTAGCACACACCTTTAATCCCAGCACTTGGGAGGCTGAGGCAGGCAGGTCTCTGAGTTTGAGGTCAGCCTGGTCTACAGAATGAGTTTCAGGACAGTCGGGGCTACACAGAGAAACCCTGTCTCAAAAAACCAAAAAAAAAAAAAAAGAAAGAAAGAAAGAAAAGAAAAAGAAAAAAGAAAAGAAAACAGAATTAAAGAATTTCATATAGTTTATTTATCATAGTCTTTCACATTCCCCTCAACTCCTTTAAAAATTTCTTACTTTCTTTTTCTTTTTCTTTACTTTTTCTCTTTTATTTATTTATTTATTTATTTTTGAGAACTCACTGTGCAGACCAGACTGGCCTTAAACTCACAGAACCCCACATCCTCTGCCTTCCAAGGGCTGGGATTAAAGGTATGCACCACCATCACCCAGCTTTAAAATGTACTCCCTATATCATAATTGTCTACTATGATGTTTGGAGATATCATTAAGTAATATAAGGGTCCTTTAAATGCTAGTACCAAGACTCTATGACAATCAATCTGGTAAAACAGATGACTTCTCAGGGATTAACAGGTAGGTAGTGTATACAATACAGATATGATTGCCAAGTGGTTGATCCATACTGGAGTTGCATGAATGTGGTTAGTCCTGAAATTTCCCTTTTAATTTCTTTGCACCATGTTAAATAATGGCCACTGGAGTTTCTGCATGTGAAACCATGGCTATTAGAGAGTCTGCTATATACCTACACACATAGACACAGACACACAGACACACACACACACACACCATAATCATATAGACTCAGAGATCTACCTTCAAATTGTCAGTATACACATATTAACATACATTTAGTAACATCCATTATACACGAAGTTGTGAGATGTACTCACCTGTTCATTTGAAACCTCCAACTTGCCCTGCATGATCCAGAAAGCCTCCTTACCCCCACCTCTTTCCCCTCTAAACCCTACCCTCTCAGAGAATCTCCAACAAAGAAAAGGTGCCAAAAAAAAAACAGGTCCGCATTCCTAGGACTAATGCAACTCAAGTCCTTGTCTAGGCATTCCAGCTCTCCTCCGTACTTGGGCACAGACCAGGCCTGTGGTGGACATTCATCACCCTTCACCTACAGGCTATGTAATCTCTCTACTTTACTTCTGGCGTACAGCTTCTCTGGCCTTGATCTCCATCTCTGGGCCTGGAGAACCTGCCCAGGAGTTGCTTTGCTTAAATAAACTTGTTGTTATACTTTTTCAATTCAGCTTCATCTGGCTTACTGCATTGGCAGAGAACCTATTACCACTTACTTATTAAGCAAACGTTATTTTATAAAAGTACTTATATTAGGTAAAATTAATTTTCACTGCATTTTTATTAAAGTAGCACATTTGTTGGGTGGTGGTGGTGCATGCCTTTAATCCCAAGCTTGGGAGGCCAGGTAGGAGGATCTCTGAGTCCAAGCTCAGCACACAAAGTGAGTTCCAGGACAGCCAGGGGTACACAGAGAAACACTGTCTTGAAAAATAAAAAAGGAGAAAATAAAAATAGCACATTTACTACACAAAATTCTGTGAAAAAATAAAAATAGAAGAAAAATTTAAGTTGTTCACAACATTATTAGGTTGTTATAGCTTCTATGAACATTTTTGATATGGGTGTCCTTCTGTATATGCGTTGCTTTTATTGGCTAATGAATAAAACTATTTTGGCCAATGGCCTAGCAGAGTAAAGCCAGGTGGGAAATCTGAGGAGAGATACAGAGAAAAAGAAGGTGGAGTCAGGTTAGAAGCCATGTAGCTGCCTGAAGGAGAAAATGCCAAAACCTAACTGGTAAGCCACAGCCACAAGATTGTATTCAAATTAATAGAAATGGGTTAATTTAAGATGTAAGAGCTAGCTATAAATACACCTGAGCCACCAGCCAAACAGTGTTGTAATTAATATAGTTTCTGTGTGATTATTCGGGTCTGGGTGACTGGGAAACTAAAGCACAGTCTCCTTTTATAAATGGTGCCCAAACATTTGCCAAGAATTTCCACATAAAGCCTGAGAAAGCTTTTTTATTTTTTTAAACAAAAAGGATTCCAGGCAGACAAAAAAACAAAGTCAAACCATGGCTTCTTGGTAGCAGTATTATCTCAGGTGGGATCTTTTTGCTGGTGGCCAGCAGAAGTGTATCTCCTTTAAGAGAGTCTTCCTCACTCAGTGTTAGCAGCAAAAACCTCACAGCTTCTCTAAGAGGCCTTGCCACCAAGCACTTAAATGGTGTGTACAAGCAGCCTCCGGCATGCTTCTTGTTGGTGGCATGGGCCTAGAAACTCCACTGAGTCATGGGGAAAAAAACATGACTCCCACCAGCACCTTTGCTATGAAGTTAGACTCTCAGGATGCCAAGGAGTGGGCCAGATCCACCACCAAAGCCACGACTTTAATCCTAGCCATATTGTTTAGCAAATTAAAGACTACAGTGGTCAGACAAAGAGCTGTGAGGGCTTTTCCAAAGTTAGTGTTTGATTTGCCTCATACTTCTGATGGATAGGGTTTTTATATCCAGATATCCTTCTAATAAAACACTCGCATTAAAGTTTCATGGGTTAAAAAGAACAATGTGTTGGCCCGAATGAGAACTTGGTGAGAGAGCAGAACAATATCATGTAAGGAATGTCTCCCAACGTCATTGATCCAGCCCTTGGCTGACCTTGCCACCATAGAGAACTGCTGTCCCAGAAGCCACAGGGAGAGGGAAGAGACACCGTGCTGGGCACCATTTAGTCACACACACTAGACACAGGGAGGTGAAGGGCAGGACACATGGGCATCTCATAAGGGCAGATGTTAAAATAGCTGTAATTTAATTTTAATCTGCAGTCAGCTTGCATGATGCTGCAAGTCAGTTTCCACGTGAGTTAACTCTAAGAATGCCTGGCGATCAGCCTGCCTGCAGCCTGGAAGGAATGGGTTATAGTTCCTCACAGCCATGTGTCTCAAATGCCACCCTGCAAAGGGAAAGGAGAAGCGATGGAAAAGCTTCCCATGGTACCGTGATTTCATTCCCGAATCATCCTGGGAAAGGCAACGCTGTGGGGTTGGAGGAACAACCAATGGTTGCCAGGAGCTGAAAGGTGGGGTCAGGGAGGAGTAGTCATCCCTGTGGGACTGCGCTGTGTGAGTTCTTGTCCAGACTCAGAGCTGTGTGTTAAAAAGAGCAAATTACTCGTTCCTGCACACAAGCTACTGTGAGGTAAATTGGAGCACTTAGACATAGGGCTTGTCTGGACACTGTGGTTTAGGAGTACAGAGGACTGGGATGGGATAGCTCACTGGTTAGGAGCACTTTCCAGAGGACCTGAGTGTGATTTTCAGCATCTAGGCCACAACCTCCTGTAACTCCAGTTCCAGGAAATTCCACACAGCTCAGGCCACAGAAGGCACACACAGGCACATGCACGCGTGCATGCATGTGTGTGCACACACAGACACACACACAAATAAAAATGAAATAAAGTTTATGAAAAAGGAAGCAAGGGAGGAAGGAAGGTAGGTAGGAAGGAAGAGACAGAGAGAGAGAGAGAGAGAGAGAGAGAGAGAGAGAGAGAGAGAGA
>LOEQ01001567.1:401969-413215 GCA_001685075.1 Bramus lutescens
CTCTCTCTCTCTCTCTCTCTCTCTCTCTTTAGAAAACAAGCAGGCAATAAGAATAAAAAGAATGCACAGTAACACGCACACACACACAGAGAAAAACACAAAGCTGGAAGCCATAATATATAAAGACAAAAAGTGCACGATAAAAAATGCTCAAAGTCGGGCAATGGTGGCACATGCTTTTAATCCCAGCACTCAGGAGGCAGAGGCAGGCAGATCTCTGTGAGTTTGAGGCCAGCCTGGGCTACAAGAGCTAGTTCCAGGACAGGCTCAAAAAGCCACAGAGAAACCCTGTCTCGAAAAATCAAAAACAAAAAAAAAAACTCACACAGTTGGGCACTGGTGGCACACACACTTGGGAGGCAGAGGGAGGTGGATCCCTGTGAGTTCGAGGCCAGCCTGATCTACAGAGCGAGTTCCAGGACATACAGGGCTACACAGAGAAACCCTGTCTCCAAAACACAAACAAAAAAACAAACAAAAATCTCTAAAACTGCTATTGAGTTTGTTTTCTGTTGGCCATCAACTGCTGGGCATGGGGCCTGCCCCTGAATGTGGTTTATACACCCAGTGAAACTCCATTGGAAAAAACCAAATTTTTTTCCTATGCAAATGGCTGTCAATTGGAGATGGATAGCTTCCGGGATAGGGAGGGGAACTTGTCTTGACTTCCCCCTCCAGTGCTGGGAACTAGCTTGAACCTGTGCAGGCCCTGTGCATGCTGTCACAGTCTCTGTGCATTCATGTGTGCATCTGCCCTGTTCTGCAAGACACTGTTTCCTTGAAGTCACCCATCCCCTCTGGCTCTTACAATCCCCGCCCCTCCTCTTCGCAGAGTTCCCTGAGCCCTGAGGAGGGTTTCACTTATTCCACTAAGTGTTCCAAAGTCTCTCACTCTCTGCATATAGTCTAGCTGTGGGTCTCTGTGTTTGTTTCCATCTGCTGCAGGAAGAAGCTTCTCTGATGAGGGCTGAGCAAGACATGGATCTGTGAGTCTATCAGGATGTTGCTAGGAGTCATTTTATTGCTATGTTCCTTTAGTAGAACAACAGTTGGGTTTCCTTTGGGCCTGTGGTCTGTCTAGTCTCAGGTTCTTGGCCATAGGAGCATTATCAGGTGTGAATTCCATCTCATGGGGTGGGGCTTAAATCCAATCTGATAGTGGTTGGTTACTCCCACAACATTTGTGCCATTATACCAGCACATCATGCAGGCAGGTCACCAGTGTAGAGTGCAGAGTTTGCAGCTGTATTGATGTGTACCTGCCAGGACTATGAACACTAGTCACTAGGGAGGAAGCTTCAAGCTATGACTTCTGTGTTCAGTGAGATATGAGATATGTAAGTGTTGTCTCCAGAAACAGGGCTTCACCACCAGGTTGTAGAGGGTAACCAATCACCTTGGTAATAGTCTGTGATGTTTTGGGGTTTCTATGGGGTCCCTTTGGCCAACAACTCCACAAGATGTAACCCATTCCAGGAACTAGAGGTCTTATTTGGTGGCCAAAGTCTAGTTGCAGCATCATCTCCCCTGCAGTTTGCTGGCTTCACTTAGATTCCTTTCATGTATATAGTGTTTTAGGAAGCTTCTACAGTAGCAGGTGTCCATATGGTTTTTCAAATGGTTTTTAGTGTTAGTTGGCCCTCCCTATATTTTTCCTATATATTCTATTTCCCCTTCCTTAGGAGAGCATCCCTTCCTCCTAGTTCCTCACTCCATGCCTAGCCTTTGTGGCTATACTACCAAAGGCTTAAGTGCTAACATCCACATATAAGAGAACACATACAATAGTTGTCTTTGTGGTCTTGGTTACCTCACTCAAGAGGATTGCTTTTCTAGCTCTGTTCATTTAGCTGAAAAATTCATGTTTTTATTTTTTGACAGCTGAATAATATTCCATTGTGTAAACATACCACATTATCATTATCCATTCATCAGGTGGTAGACATCTAAGATGTTTCTAGTTTATGGTTATTATGAATAGAGCAGCAATGAGTGTGGTTAAACAAGTGACTCTGGAGCAGCATTGAAGTGTCCTTTAGGTAAATGCCCGAGAGTGCTGTAGCTGGATCTTGAGTAGATCTACTCATAGCTTCCTGAGAACCACCGCACTGATTTTATTCACACAAGCAACAATGAGTGTTTCCCTTCCCCCACATCCTTGCCAGCATGAGCTTACTGATCATGGCCATTCTGATGGGGTAAGAAGAAATCTCAAAGTAGCATGGATTTGCACAGTAGTTTGAAGGTAATTGGCCCCCATAAGCTCACAAGCAGTGGCACAATTAGGAGGTGTGGCCTTGCAGGAATAGGCGTGGCATTGTTGGAGGAAGTGTGTCACTATCAGGGTGGGTTTTGAGGTCTCCTATGCTTGAGCTACTCCCGGTATGGACAGAGACTCCTTTTGCTGCTCCTTCTCCAGCACCATGCTTGTCTGCACACCACCATGTCCTGCATGAGAATGGACTAAATCTCTGAAACTGTAAGCCACCCCAATTAAATGGTTTTTTTGTTGTTTTGTTTTGTTTTTAAGAAAGAGTTGCTATGGTCATGTTGTCACTTCGCAATGAAAGAAACCCTAACTAAGATAATTTACATTTCCTTGATAACTAAGAATGTTGAATATTTCTTTAAGTGTTTCTCAGCCATTTGTGTTTTTTTTTTCCTTTCAGAACTATTTAGTTCCGTATCCCATGTTTAATAGGGTATTTGTTCTCTTGATGTATAGCTTTGGTTTGGTTTTTTTAGTTCTTTATATGTCTCTAGATATTAATTCTGTATTGGATGTAGCCTGCCACTTTGTCTGGATGATGGTATCCTTTGCCATACAGAAGCTTTTCAGTTTCATTAGGCCCCATTTATTAATGTTGATCATAGTGCCTGTGCTAATGCTGTCTTGTTCAGAAAGTCTTCTGTGCCAATGAGCTCCAGACTGCTCCCCACTTTCACTTCTATCAGATTCATGGCATCTGGCTTTATGTTGGTCCTTGATCCATTTGGAGTTGAGTTGTGTAAAGGCTGGTAAATATGGATCTATCTGCATTCTTCTACAGCTATCTGGTTTGAGCAGCACCATTTGCTAAAGATTCTGCCTTCTATCCAGTTTGTATTTCTGGCATTTCTGTAAGAAATCAAATCTCCATAGGTGTGTGGATTTATGTCTGGGTCTTCAGTTATACTCACCAGTATGTCCATGTCATGCTGTTCTTATTATTATAGCTCTGTAATGCAACTTGTAATTGGGGGTGGTGATACTGCCAGCATTTTTTTCTATTACTCAGGTGTATTAGCTTTTCAAAATTTTTTGTATTTCCACATGAAGGTGAAAATTGTCTTTTTAATTTCTGTGAAGATCTGTATTGAAATTTTGATGGGGATTGCACTGAATCTGTAGATTGTTTTTGGATAGTTTGGCCATTTTCATAATATTAAATCAACTGATCCATGAGCATGGGGGATCTTTCCATCTTCTGATAACTTCTTCACTTTCTTTCTTCAGTATCTTAAAGGTTTTTATTATGCAAGTCTTTCACTTGCTTAGTTACCCCAAGATATTTTAACTTTTTGAGGCTATTGTGAAAGCTAGTGTTTCCCTGATTTCTTTCTCAATTTGTTTGTCATTTATATATAGGAAATCTATTTATTGATTTTTTATGTACTAATTTCGTATTCTACTACTTTTCTGAAAGGGTTTATCAGCTGCCAAAGTTTCCCAGTGGAATTTTTAGAGTCACTTATGTATACTATCACATTGCTTGTGTCTTAGGATTTTATTTCTGTGAAGAGACACCATGACTATAGCAACTCTTATAAAGGAAAACACTTAATTTGGGCTGCCTTACATTTCAGTGATTTAGTCCATTATGATCATGGTGATATTTTCTTTGGGCTGCCAGCCAGTTTCCAAATAAAGACATGAAGGTTTATTGTTAATTATGAATGTTCAGCCTTATCTTATGCTTGTCTCACTAACTCTTTTAACTTAATTTAACCTGTTTCTATTCATCTGTGTTTTGCCTCGGGGCTTTTTACCTTTCTTTCATTCTATATTCTATATGGCCTCCTTTCTTGCTTCCTCTGTGTCTGTCTGGCTGACCCCTGGAATCTTTCTGTCATCTCTTTTTTTTTTCTTTCCCCCAAGCCAAATTCTTCCTCCTACTTACTCTCCCTGCCTGGAAATCCCACCTGTACCTTCTCCCTCACTATTGATTGTTCAGCTTTTTATTAGATCAATCTAATGTACTGCCTAAGATACCTTAGGAGGGCAAGGTAAAACAGCAACACATCTTCACATAATCAAACAAATGTAACACATCTTCACATAGTTAAACAAATATTCCACAACATAAACAAATGCAACATATTCTTATGTAATTAAACAAATATTTTGCAACATGGTGGGAAGCATGGCCACATGCAGGCAGGCATAATGCTGGAGAAGTAGCTAATAGTTCTGCATCTGGATCCAAAGACAGCAGGAGGAGAGAGTGCCACAGTGGGCCTGGCTTCAGTATCTGAGACCTCCAAGCGCTCTCCCAGTGACTACTTCCTCCACCACCACCACACCTACTCTAACAAGGTCTTACCTCCTAATGGTGCCATGGAGACTGAAGTGGTCATTTTCTTTCAAGCTACCACAATCTGCAAATAAAGATCTTTGGCTTCTTCCTTTTCAATTTGTAGCCCCTTGATCTCTTTCAGTCATCTTATTGCTCTAGCCAAGACTTCAAATGAATTTTGACTAAGTATAGAAAGAGTAGACATCCTTTTATTGTCTCTAATTTTAGTGGAATTTCTTTGAGTTTCTCTCTCTTTAAGTTGATGTTGGTTGTGAACTTGCTGTCAATTGCCTTTATTATGTCTAGGAATGTCCCTTATATCCCTAGTCTCTCCATGACTTTCTTTTTTCTTCTTTTTTTTCTTTCTTTTTTTTGTTTGTTTGTCTTTTGTTTCTCAAGACAGGGCTTCTCTGTGTAACCCTGGTTGTCCTGAAAATAAATCTGTAGAGCAGGCTGACCTTGAACTCACAATATTCTCCTGACTCTGCCTATCAAGTGCTGATATTAAAGGGCAATTGTGGCATCAATAAAAGAAATAGGCAATGCTCCTTATGTTTCTATTTTGCAGAACAATTTGAGGAGTACTGTTGCTAATTCTTCTTTGAAGGGCTGGTAGAATTCTGTGCTAAATCCATCTGGCCCTGGGCTTTCTTTTGTTGGTACATTTTCAGTTACTGCTTCTATTTCACTAGAGGTTATAGTTCTGTTTAAATTGCTCATCTAGTCTTGATAAAACTTTGGTAGATCAAACATATAAAAAAAATTTATCCATTTTTTTCAAGTATGGTAAAATACATAGTTTTAATATATATCCTTATGACTCCCTAGATTTCCTTGATGTCTGTTGTGATGTCCCTCTTTTTGCCTCTGATTCTATTAATTTGGATAGTCTCTCTTCATCTTTTAGTTAATTTGGCCAAGGTTTTATCAATCTTACTGATTTTTCTCAAAGAACCAACTATGTGTTTCATTGAGTTTTGATTTTTTGTTTCTATTTTATTGATTTCAGCCCCAAGTTTATTTCATGCTGTCTCCTCTCTTTTAGTGTTATTTCTTCTTTTTCTTCTAGAACTTTCAGTGCACCATTAAAATGCTGATACACACACTCTATGCTGATACACACACTCTCCAAGTTTTTTATGTAGAAACTTAGTGCTATGAACTTGCTTCTTAGAACTGTCTTCATTGTGTCTGATAGGCTTGGGTATATTGTGTTTTCATTTTCATTCAGTTCTAAAAAGTTTTTAATTTCTTTCTTAATGTCTGCCTTGATCCATTTTTCACTCAGTAGAGTGTTGTTCAGTTTTCATGAGTTTTATACTTTCTGTGGTGGTTGATATCCAGCTTTAATTCATGGGGGTCAGATAGGATTCAGGGTGTTATTTCAATTTTCTTATGTCTGTTGAGACTTTGTATCCAAGTATGTGGTCAATTTTGGAGAAAGTTCCAGAGTTTCTGAGAAGAAGGTATACTCCTTTGTGTGTATACTCCTTTGTGTGTATATTCCTTTGTGTGTATACTCCTTTGTGTGTATATTCCTTTGTGTGTATACTCCTTTGTGTGTATATTCCTNNTTTGTGTGTATATTCCTTTGTGTGTATACTCCTTTGTGTGTATATTCCTCTTTTGTGTGTATATTCCTTTGTGTGTATACTCCTTTGTGTGTATATTCCTCTTTTGTGTGTATATTCCTTTGTGTGAAATGTTCTGTAAATACCTGCTAGATCCATTTGATTCATGATGTTATTTAATTCCAGCATTTCTCTGCTTAGTTTTGCCTGAATGACCTACCTGTTGGTGAGAATAGGGTATTAAAGTCTCCCACTATTACTGTGTGAGAATCTATATGTGACTTTAGCTGTAAAAGTGTTTCTCTCATGAACTTGGGTGACCTTTTGTTTGGTCCACAAATGTTTAGAATTGTAATATCCTTCTGTTGGAGGTTTTTTTTTTTAACTAGTATGTAGTGTCAATTAATGCATAGTATTCTTCCTATCTCTTCTGATTACTTCTGAAGTTTTCATTTGACTTCCTAAATTTTTCTTTTGCAGTTTTATCTTGGTCTGGGCTTTCTCTAATGATTCTATTTGTACTTTCACGTTTTGGACTACTTTCTTTATTTCATTGCACTGTTTGTGTTTTCACAGACTTTTGTTTTTGTTTGTCAAGACAGGGTTTTTTTTTGTGTAGCCCTGGCTGTCCTGGAGCTTGCTGTGTAGACCTTTAAAATGGTTAACTGACAAACCTGTCTGGGTGGATCAATGGCCTTTGACATCAGAAAAATTATAGCAGTTGGCACAGGAGCTGCTAAATGCTCAACATATTGAAGAATAGACCAGTGCTTGAAATTATCCTATATTTGTTACTAAAAGAAATCTGGAAAATGATGAATGGTGATGGATTTAAGAGCTATTAACAAGGTGACTCACCAATGGGGTCTTTATAACCTTGAATTCTTGCCTTCTCTATTACTTAAATGATGCTCTATTCTAGTGATTGATTTAGAAAATTGCTTTTTTAATACACCTTTGCTAGAACAGAATAGAGAAAAATTTGCCTCCACAATGCCTACTTATAATATACTTCCCAGCCTATAAAAAGATATCAATAGAAAATCCTTCCACAAGGAATGTTAAAAAGTCCTATCTTATGTCAATATTTTATACAACAGTCATTGGAAATAATTAGTAAACAGTTTCCTCAATCTATAACTTACCATTATATGGATGATATTTTACTAACTGATTCAGATGCAGATACCTTAGAGAAAATGTTTAGAGAAGTAAAGAAAAATTTGTCTTGTTGGGGATTATAAATTATTCCTGAAAAAAACAAAAAGAAGAGATACTATTAATTACCTAGGATATAAGATAGATTTACCAAAAATTCAACCACATAATGTATGAATCAAGAGAAATCAATTATGAACTCTTAATGGTTTTCAAAAGTTGCTTGGAGCTATTCACTGGCTACAGTTCATAACTGGACTGACAACTCAAGAACTACGTAGTTTATTTCAAACCTTACAAGGTGATAAGGACTTACATAGACGAAGAAAATTATTAGCTGAAGCTGAGAGAAAATTGGCTTTGGTAGAAAAGAAACTACAGAATATATATGAGGATCATTTGTATCTACAACTTGATTGTAGTCTGACTATTTTACCTTCTATGTATTTTCCTACTGGAATTCTAATTCAGAGAGAAGATAATATCCTAGAATGAATAATTTTTACCACACAAACAGTAAGACCTATGTAGAAAAGGTTTCTTGTTGATTCTAAAAGGAAAATTAAGACTTTATCAATTAGCAGGAATAGATCCAGCGAAACTATAGTGCCTTTTACTAATGTTGAAAGCTCCTCATTATGGACAGATGATATGGGATAACCTTCTGTATATGTGTTGCTTTTATTGGATAATGAATAAAGTTATTTCAGCCTATGGCAGGGCAGATAAAGCCAGGTGGGAAAACCGAACAGATGTATATGGAGAGAGTAGGTGGAGTCAAGGAGACACCATGTAGCTGCCAAAGAAGACAGACACCCAGAACTTTTACTGGTAAGCCACAATCTCGTGGCGATACACAGATTAATAGAAATGGTTTAATTCAAGATGTAATAACTAGCTAGAAATATACCTGAATCATTTGGCTGACCAGGGTTATAATGAATATAGTTTCTGTGTTATATAATTAATATAGTTCATGTCTATGCAGTCGGGAAATGAACAAGCAATCTCTGTCTACAGACAGAAGATTGGCAAAGGGCTTTCAGTAAATTTTTGGGAGAGATTAACAACAAATATCCCAAAAGCAGCAATTGAATCCTTCCTCACATTGTAGAGGGACACCAATTTCTGGAGTCCCTACATTCTATACTAATACAAACAAGTCAGGAAAGGCATGTAGGAATTTCAAAAAGATAGGAAGACAGTGTGCTTGCCCTTACTGACAAACAGGTTATCACAGTAGAGATTGGGGTGAGGGGAATGGGTGAGTCCAGGGTTCAGGGATATTTAGTAACCTTATCTAATGTTTTGGATTGTCAAGTATTCGCTTTGGATACTGGCCCTTCCTGGGTGGGGTCAGTTTTTCCTGGAGTACTGCTTTATCAGGATCTACCTGTCTTTTTTTATGATTTTGAAATGCATACTGATATCATTGTTTTGTCCTATGGAATTTTTTTAAAACATGCTTGTAAACTACAAACCTGGTGGAGATACCCTTCTCTCTGCTCCTTTGCCCAAAGAATAAAGAACATGCAGAGGTAATGTGTTTAAGTTAATTTATTCATTTACCCTCAGACATTTTTACTTGTTGTGATGTACTACTCTGAGCTCTGAGAGGGTGCCAAGGCTGGCACTCAAGGCCACCGTTATACCTGTAATATGTTATATGTTGTAATATGCAAAAAAAACTGTTTCATCTTACTAGAGACATATGCTGGAGCATTGTCAGTCTTGATTTGTACAGGTATTCCCATGATGGCCATAACGTCTAATAAATCTCTAATTACAGAATCAGACTTTTCAAAACTCAAAGTAGTTGCCTATTGAAATCCTGAATATATAGCTATGGTATAGTATACATATTTTAATTTACCAAACTCTGCAAAATGAAACATTGGGGGTCTTTATTATGCCTTTCTGTTTATTAAGCATAACTCTTAGAACTCGATTAGATCTTTCTCTAACTGCTTGCCCTGTAGGATTGTGTGGTATACCTGTGCGGAGCCACAAGTATTATACAGTAAATGTACAGATTCTTAAACAGAGCTACAAGTGTACAACTTATGGGGACCCAATTGCAGAGCTTTGGGAACACTTGTCTTTTAGATAGTCGCTGTCAGTCTGTAGAAACCTTGTGACGCCATGATTCTTCTCCCCTTTAAAATGGGATTCATGCCTAAAATGCTTCATGCTGTACAGACAACATAGTGACCTTCCATGGGCCTTAGAGCAATAACATTCACTCCTTGTTCTAATAGTCAACTCTATTTAGTCATAAAGTCAATCCTCCACAATATTCTAAAAACCGCACCCTCAACAGCTTCAAGAAAAGAGAAAAGAATATTGTGAAAATGATTATATTGTTGAAAGTGATTAGTCAATCCAAATCCTACCAAAGTCCAGTGGCATTCTTTACAAAAATCATAATGTTGCTTCCCCACAAGTGCACGTCTCTCACATACGCCCTGACCTCCGTTACATGAGTCACGCCCCTCCTCCTCATTTCTTGGGGCTGTGATCATGAACGGGTATTGAACTTGTAGAAGGTCTTTTGTGCATCACCAGGATCAATGTTTGAAGCTTTCCTGCTGCATCTTCTACAAGTTTTATAGTTTCAGGTCTTATATGTAAGTTTTTACTCTACTTTGAGTCAATTTTTGTGGATGATGAAAGATAACTGACTGTCTTAGCTTCAGTCATCAACTTGACAATCAAGGAAGAAGAGTCTCAACTGAGGAACTGCCCTCATTGGATTGACTTATAACCTTGTTTGTGAGGGTTTTTTTCTTTCTCTCTTTGTTACTAATTTTATTTTATAATTACTTTATTTTACTTAGTCTTTGTTGCATTATATTTTGGTAAAATCCTTTTTCCTTCCCAAACTCCCAGATCCTCTCTACCTCTCTATCCATCCAACTTCATAGTCTCTCTCTCTTTGTCTTTCTAAAAAAAAAGCAAAACATCATCATCAACAACAACAACAACAACAAAAGCAAGACAAAATTAAAGTACCCAATAAGCAAAGTGCCAAAATAAAATTAAAAAAAAAAACACCATGGAGTCTACTTGTGTTGGCCAACTCCTCCTGGACATAGGGCCTGCCCTGGTGTGTGGTTGATACACCGGTGACACTCAGCTGGCTTGGTCCCCATTCCCATCAGGCATTAGTTTGGTTAGAAGTGGGACTTTGAGTTCACTTCCCCTTCTTGGTGCTGGGACTTTGTCTGGCTTGAACCTGTGCGGGTCTTATGAGTGTTCTCACTCTCCAGGAGTTCATACGAGCCTCAATCCTGCTGTGTATGGAAGACCCTGTTTCCTGGAGTCATCCACCGCCTCTGGCTCTTAAAATCGTTCCGTCTCCTTTGGGGTATTTTATTCATTGCTAATTGATGTACAAGGGTCAAGCCTGATAGGGGAGGTGATCCTGGTTGGTGTTAAAGAGCTGAACAAGCCAGGGAAGCAAGCCCGTAAGCACCATTCCTCCATGGCCTCTGCTTCAGTTCCTGCCCCATCTTTCCTCAAAGATGAATGGTAACCTGTGAGCCAGATAAGCCCCTCCATTCCCCAAGTTGGTATTGGT
The DNA here is from genome assembly GCA_001685075.1 of Bramus lutescens. Taxonomy (NCBI): domain Eukaryota; kingdom Metazoa; phylum Chordata; class Mammalia; order Rodentia; family Cricetidae; genus Bramus; species Bramus lutescens. The sequence continues at coordinate 412,835 of LOEQ01001567.1, forward strand.
CAGTGTTTATCACAGGATCAGAGAAGCAAACTAGGTCAGCGTTCAGCCCCATAGCTCTGCAAGATCTTGCAGCATCATCTGCTCATCTTTGCCCGTTGCGCATTACTCTCTTTAGGAATTGATTGATGAGTTTGTTTCTAGGCTTCCTACTCTGCTCCATTTATCTAAATGTCAGGAGTAATAGCATTACAATAGTGTCATGTGGCTTTAATGACCATGGCTTTGAAATGGATGTTGAAACCAGCAACTGTGCTGCATCCAGGTTTGTCATTCTTCAAGACTTTTTTTTTTATTAAAAATTTCCACCTCCTCCCCTCCTCCCATTTCCCTCCCATCTCCCCCACTTCCCCTCCCCCTCACTCTCCAATCCAGAGATCAATC
>LOEQ01001567.1:414323-427541 GCA_001685075.1 Bramus lutescens
TTATGGAGATCTCTGTGTGACTTTCTTTGGGGCATGCCGGCTGTGGGGTACTGGACAGGACAGAAACCCCAACAAGCCGGCCCTCATGCTACAGTGCCTGGGGCTTGAGACATGCCTTGAGTAGTTTCTGCTCTTGTAGAGGATCAGATCTGGATTCAGTTCCCAGTACCCACGTGACAGCTTACAATTGTCTATAACAACAGCTCCAGAGAACCCAAAGCCCTCAAGGCCCTCCCATGGTGTACATACACATAAGCAGGCAAACATGCACGTACAAAAATAAATCTTAAAAAAAATCTTTAAGAGGCAGATGGATTGCTGTGAGTGCAAGTTCATCCTGATCTACAGAGTTCAGGGACAATCAAGGCTGTTACACAAAGAAACCCTGTCTGGAGGGGAGGAAAAGCTTTGTTCTTAATTTTAATTTATATCAGATGGTGTCCTGGCTACTTTTATATCAAATTAACACAAGTTAGAATCATTTGGGAAGAGGAAATCTCAACTGAGAACACATCCCCACCAGACTGGCCTACAGGAAAGCCTGTGTACATTTTCTCACTTAGTGAACGATGTGGAGTGGCCCGGTCTATTGTAGGTGGGGCCACCCTGAGCTGGTGGTTCCAGGAGTTATAAGAAAGCAGGATGAGCAAGCCATGAGAAGCAAACCAGAAAGCAGCTCTACCATGACCTCTGCAGCAGCTCCTGTCTCCAAGTCCTGTCCTGACTTCCCTGAGTGATGGGCTGTTACCTGGAACTATAAACTGAAATAAACTTTTTCCCTCACAGGTTGCTTTTGGTCCTGGTGTTCTTGACAACAATGAATACCCGATGGTAGCTGGTACCTGTCAGATCAGTCATGTCACAGGGTGTCTCTGACGCTATGATGAGAAAAACCCTTGAGGGAATTTACCCCAGGACTTCATGCATCCTGAGCATATGTCTCAGCCAGGCTCCCCATGAGGTTGGAGAGAGCAGCCACGTGGGAAGGAAGGGCCTGTTTTGTCATGGTAACATATAGGTATTAAGATGACCTTTAAACTATTTCAGCTCAGTGGCATCACATATAGCGACAATATCATGTGATCACCGCTACTATACTTCTCCAGAAAGTTTTCATTAGCATGAACAGTAACTCATTAAATGATAACTTCCTCACCTGAGGAAGTTCCAAATGATGTCTAGGCCCCACCCCAGACCCACTGAATCTGGGCTTCTTTGAGGAAGTCCCAGCACTAGTATTTTAAAAACTGTCAGGAGGCTAGAGAGGTGGCTCAGCAGTTGAGAACACTTGCTGCTCTTGCTAGGTAGCCAGGTTTGGCTCCCAGCACCCACATGGTGGCTTGTCTATAATTCCAGCTCTGATACCCTCTTCAGGTCTCTGCAGGCACACACATATATACAGTAAATAAAAGCATTTAAAATCACAATCAAACCGGGCACTCCGGTGCACACCAGTAATCTCAGCACTCAAGAGGCAGAGGAAGGAGGATTGCCACAAGTTCAAGGCCAGTCTTGTCCACACAGGGAATTACAAGTTGTCCAGGGCTACAAGGTGAGACTCGGAGAGGTGGCTCAGTACTTAAGAGCACTCTTCACCCTTACAAAGGACCCAGGTTCAATTCACAGTCCACGCATGGTGTCTCGAATCATCCACAACTCCAGCTCCAGAGGTTTGATGCCCTCTTCGGACCTCAAGGACAATAAGCACCTGTGGTATGCATAAACACATGTAGATAAACATTCACATAAAGTAAAATGAGTAAATCTAATTTAAATTTTTTAAAATAAAAAAAAACACCACAAAGCAACCAAGAGTAATAGTGAATTCATCCATTGTTAACAAGTAAGAATGAAGGTTTCAGGCCATTAAGTCTCTCCTGTCACCTAGACTCCCTGAACCTATTAAAGAAGAAGATGAAAAGAATTGCATTCTTAGGTGTCTCTGTTGGTTTTCCATCAATATAATGAAATTGGTTTCATTAACTTAGATAAAAGGTTCATGTAGCTCACAGTTGGGTTCCAACCAAAGCCAGAAAAACACATGCATTGAGCCTTTGGTGGGAATGCTGGGTGGCAATGACCAGGGGCTATGACAGAGCCAAACTTTGTACCTCATGGGCCAGGAAGCAGAGAGAAAGAGAAAGAGGTCAGAGTTCCACCATCTCCAGGCACCAACCCAAGGATCTCCTATTGTTCTGTCCCCTCTACAGGGTCTGCCATCTCAGTAATGTCACTGTCTTAGTTGGGGTCTCTATAGCTGTGAAGAAACACTATGATCACAGCAATGCTTACAAAAGAAAAAACATTTCATTGGGGTGGCTTACTTACAGTGTCAGAGGTTCAGTCCATTATCAACATGGTGCAACATGGTGGGTACAGGAAGACAATGGTGCTGGGGACGTAGCCCAGTGTCCAACATCTTGACTTGCAGGCAACAGGAAGTGGTTTGTCTCACTGGGTGTGGCTTAAGCACATGAGACCTCAAAATTTGCCTCCACAGTGACACACTTTCTTCAACAAGACTGCACCCACTCCAACAAGGCCACACGTCCTAATAGGGCCCTCTGGGGGCCATTTTCTTTCAAACCACCACATTCCATTCCCTGGCCTCCTCCAAAGGCTTGTAGTCATATCATAATGCAAAAATGCATTCTGTCCAACATCAAAAGTCCCCATAGTCTATAATAGTCTCAAACTTCTTTAAAGGTCTAAAGCTGAAGCTGGGCAATGGTAGCACATGCCTTTAATCCCAGGACTCAGGAGTCAGAGGCAGGCGGAGCTCTGTGAGTTTGAGGCCAGCCTGGTCTACAAGAGCTAGTTCCAGGACAGGCCCCAAAGCTGATATTCTTTTAAAGATACAAAGGTGGGGAATGGTCCCACGAGAGGAAGTGGGTGATCAGAGGCCTCGGTGGGTCACCTTGGTGGGTGGGAGACCGAGGTGGGTAAGAGACAGACAGATGCACCATGCAGAGAGAATTTGGGTATAGAGTTTATTTAGTGGGTTATGGATGGAAAAGGAAAGGGGGAAGGAGAGATGGGGAAGAAAAGAGGATTAGAGAGAGAGAGAGAGGAAGGGGATAGAAAGAGCAGAGAGAGAGAGAGGAAGGGGGGAGAGAGAGCAGAGAGAGAGGAAGAGGGGGAGAGAAAGAGCAGAGAGAGAGAGGAAGAGGGGGAGAGAAAGAGCAGAGAGAGAGAGGAAGAGGGGGAGAGAAAGAGCAGAGAGAGAGAGGAAGAGGGGGAGAGAAAGAGCAGAGAGAGAGAGAGAGGAAGAGGGGGAGAGAAAGAGCAGAAGGTACCACCTCAGAAGAGAGACATGGAAAGAGAAAGAGCACAGGTTGGAGGAGGCAGGAGATCCACTTGCCTCAGCAGAAGGGGAAGGTTGAGAGTGGGTGGGGCTTGTCTCTAAAGGGATAGGGTACCCAGGTGACAGGCCAGGCCAGCAGATAATAACAAAAGTTACAGAGAAACCCTGTCTTGAACCCCACCCCAAAAAAGGCTAAAGTTGAAAGTCTCTTCTGAGATTCATGAAATTTCTTAACTGTAATCCCCTATAAATTCAAAATAAAAAAGCAGATAATATACTTCCAAAGTATCATGGAACAGGATACACATTACCATTCCAAAACATAGGGAAGGGAGCATAGTAAGGGAAATACTGGACCAAAACAAGACCAAAAATCAGCTAGATAAACTCCAATCTCTGCATCTCCATATCTCATGTCAAAATGCGCTTTAGATCTCCAACTCTTTCTGGCTTTGTTGCCTAAAACACAGTTCTTTCTCTTGGGCAGGTTCCACTTCCTGTTAGCACTCTCCTCTGCAGGTATCCCACAACTGTGGCATTTCTAACATCTTGGAGTCTCCAAGTTCAATCCAGGATTGAACTTCATAGCTTCTAGCAATCCTTTCTAGGCCTCCATTCAAGGACATCCCTGACACAGTGGCTTTCCTTAGTCTCATAGGCAAATTCAATAGCCCCTTTCTTCTGTCCTTAACTCCAGCACCACATGGCTGAAGCTGCCGAGTTCTGCTGCTTACTGGGGCTGGAACACAGCCAACTTCACCAACTTTCTGTTTTCCATGGTTTCTTTCACTGTCTAAGCTTGGCTGTTTTGGAACTTGCTCTGTAGACCAAGCTGGCCTCAGATTCAGAAATCGGCCATTCTCTACCTTCCAAGTGCTAGGATTGAAGGCATGTGCCACCACACTCAGCCCTGAACTTTTCCTTAATTCATTTCACAGGTTGGAAACTCAGCTGGGTGGGATCTTGCCCTGATGTAACCACTCCCTTTATTCCTTTTCTTATTTTGTTTATATCCTTGAGCATTGAATTTAGCTCCATTCCACTTCCTGGTATTCCTTTTCCCCTCAAATTGTACATTTCCTTGTTTCTTTTCATTATAAATCTTCATTAGAGTTACCACTAATAACCATAGGACAGAGTCTATACTAGGTTGTTTTGAGATTTCCTCTGTCAACAGAATTAATCTAAAACTCTTCACTTTAGCATCAGACAGACTCTTCAGATGAGGGCAAAAGACAGCCACATTCTTCACCAAAATATCACAAAAACAATCTCTAGGCAGCAAACTAAAAATTTTCCTCCTCTGAAACCTCTTGAGTGAGCTTCTCACAGTTCAAATAACTCTTAGCACCACTGTCTTCCATGTTCCTGTAAGGATGGCTCATTAAGCAACACTCAAATCATTCATTCAACTACTTTTCTAATCTACAGTCCCAAGGACCATATTCCCTCAAACAAGAGTATGGTCAGGCCTACCACAGCAGTACCCCACTCCTGGTACCATCATCTGTCTCAGTTATGGTTTCTATTGCTGTGAAGAAACATGTTGACACCTGATAGTGCCACTTCTTTTAGGGGCCATTTTCTTTCTTTCAAACTACTACAACCACCAATGGGACTTAGCATGTGGACCTCAGGGGAACATTCAACATCCAAACATTAATGCCAGGGCTAGAATAGAGAATACAGAGAAAGTATCAGGTTCTTTCAACCTAAATTCCCAGAACTGACTTTCATCCCAATTACCTTCATACACCCTTTTCGAATCTTTTAAAAACTTTATTAGTATTATTATTATTAATTTTTCAAGACAGGGTTTCCCTGCATAGCCCTGGCTGATCTAGAACACACTCTGTAGACCAGGCTAGTCTTAAACTCAGAGGTCTGTCTGTCTCTGCCTCCCAAGTGCTAGGATTAAAGCCATGTGCCACCAAACCTAATTTAATATTTATTTATCAGGGGGTAGGGTGGGGTGGACAGAGCTTGAATACTACAGTGTGAGCATTAAGATCAAATGACAGCTTTCAAAAGTTGATACCCTCTATTTTCCATGTGGGCCTGGATCTCAAACTCAAGTCATCAAGCACATTGCCACCTTTATGATCTTTCCAAATGAATCTACACTTGGAGTTGTTTGTTGTTGTTGCTTATTTCTTCCTGATCAAAAAGGCAACACATGTTTTTTTAAAGTTATCAAATAAAGAATGGCTGGAGAGATGGTCCTGCTAGCATTTAAGAACACTTGCTGTTCTATCACCAGAACAGGAGTTTGGACTCCAGGACCCAAGTGGAGCTCTCTTTTGGCCTCTGTGAGTTCCTTCATCAACACACACACCTGTACACACACACCTGTACACACACACACACACACACACACGTACATGCACACATACATTTTAAAAATAAAAAAAAGAACCATAGTTGTCATATTAAACCTACTTATGGGCTGGGTGGTGGTGGCCTTTAATCACAGCACTCGGGAGGCAGAGGCAGGTGGATCTCTGTGAGTTCGAGGTCGAGGCCAGCCTGGTCCACAGAGTGAGTTCCAGGACAGTCAAGTCAACACAAAGAAACCCTGTCTCAAAAAAAAAATGAAAAAAGAAACCCTTCCTATGATGTTTTCAAATAACTCAAGATCTATGAGAAGAAAGATCTTCTGGCTGACTGCCATCTGTCATATGTCTATCCTGGGTAGCTGTGGTTCAGAGCATCCTATGTGGCCTTTAGCCTTATGCTCAAAATTTTAGGGAACAGTTTTGTAGAGATGGAAGATTCTGTTTCCTGACACATTCATGTCACATCCTTGGCTTGCTTTGCTCTTGTTCATATTTTTAGTTGGAACTAATTTACTTCAGCCATGTGAAGTGCCCACAAAATATAAGGTGAAGAAGAAACTAAATTTCCAATGTGCTTTTTAAAATATTCTTTCTCACAAAGAAAAAAGTGAAATCACTAACAATCATGAATACTATTCAAGTGGCTTTCCTTGGAAGAGGGCTGATGGATGGAAGAGGATAGGATTCTGGTTCCCTGTGGCAGGGGTTCTGATTCCCTGTGATGATGTTCTGTGTCCCTGTGATGGGTTCTGACTCCCTGTGATGAGTTCTGAGTTCCTGTGATGGTTTCTGGCTCCTGTAATGGGTTCTGGTTCCTGTGATGGATTCTGAGTTCCTGTGATGGATTCTGAGTTCCTGTGATGGGTTCTGGTTCCTGTGATGGATTCTGAGTTCCTGTGATGGGTTCTGAGTTTCATGTGATGGGTTCTTGCTGTGGGACAATGATCTTGTACCCTGTAAAGATTTATCAGTTGTAGCTTAATAAAATGCTGATTGGCTAGTATCTAGGCAGGAAGTATAGGCGGGGTGACCAGGCAGGAAGTAGAGATGGGACAAGGAGAACAGGAGAATTCTGGGAAGGGGAAAGACTCAGTCTGCAGCCATCACCCAGATACAGAGGAAGCAAGATTAGAATGCCTCACTGAAAAAGGTACCAAGCCACATGGCTAACACAGACAAGAATTATGGGCTAATTTAAGATGTAAGAATTAAGAAGAAGCCTGAATTAATAGGTCAATCAGTTTATAATTAATGTAGACCTCTGTGTGTTTCTTTGGGACTGAATGACTGTGGGACTGGGTAGGATGGAAATCTTAGTCAACAAATGGCACCCAACTTGAACAGCTTCATCCACATAAAACCTGAGAGAGCTTGGGAAGTAATTCTAGACACAAAAGAAAGAACAGAGTTATGTATGGCTTCTGGTAGCAGCATTTTCTTGGGTGTTCTCTGTTTTAGAAGCAAGCACATCTCATTTAAGAGAGGCTTCCTGACTCAGCTTTAGCTGCAAAATCTTTGCAACTCTTTTAAGAGGCTCTGCCACAAAGCACTTAAATGGTGTTAATGAATAGCTGACAACATGCTTCTTGGTGGTGGCAGGGACCTTGAAACCCCATAGAGTTGTGACAATAAACATGGCTCTGGCCAGTACCTCCACCATGAGGATAGACTCTCAGAAACTTAAGGAATGGGCTGGATCCAGCCATCAAAGCCATGAATTTAATCCTAGCCATATCACTTAGCAAATCAAAGACTCTTGGGGTCAGAAAAAGAGATATACATAAAGATAGATTCAGATAAAAAACTCTAAATGGTTTATTGTGCCTTTAAAAATATATGTAGACTTGGGAGAGAAAAGAAAAAGAATAAAGTCCTTAAAATGAGACAGAGAGAGAGAGAGAGAGAGAGAGAGAGAGAGAAGTTGGGTGTGGTGGCACATACCTTTAATCCCAGCATTTGGGAGGCAGAGGCAGGCGGATCTCTGTGAGTTCAAGGACAGCCTGGTCTATAGAGTGAGTTCCAGTACAGCCAAAGATAACACAGAGAAACCCTGCCTCAAAAAGTTAAAAATTAAAAACAAAAATAAAAGAAATAGAAGTTAAAATAAAGTCACAAAAAGATGGAAACTACATAGAGAATCTGGATACCTTATGTTATTGTGTTTTCTTTAAATTGTTTGATGATTGAGGAATGAGGAACAGCTGCTAAAAGACATTTGATTATAAATGCTGCTGGATTAACCCAACATATGTATTTTGAAAATGCCTTGTCTTCAAAATTGAAGTCAAAAGATATATTACTTTGAAGAATAGGTTTTGCTTTTGTTTCTATAGGAAATGAGAGGCTGCAGATTCATTCTGGGCTAAGAAAAATCAGGTTTGATCAAGGAAGATCCCCTGAGAAATCTCCAATAGGAGCAGATGACCCAGATGTCTGATTTCTACATGCAGAACAACCTCAAGACTGCTGGCTGAGATCATCAAGCCTCACAGAATACTCCAGTCAGGACTTGACCATAATTCTCAATTATGTTTAGCTCCCCATAAGATGATCAGCACCCCCAATTAGCAAGAAGTAGCCTAGAAAACTATGCCTACATTCCAAAAAATGGATTATGGATGATTTTCTTTGTTTAGAGTGTTGGTTACAAGTTGTTATAGATAATGGTCAGGAAGAAAACTAAACAAGGAATATTAGATTCAGAGTTCTTGTTTTGGAAAAAAAGGTAGAGGAAGTGCTCTGGGACAATGATCTTGTACCCTATAAAGATTTATCACTTGTAATTTAATAAAACATTGATTGGTCAGTAGCCAGGAAGGAAGTATAGGTGAGGAAATGAGAATAGAGTTCAAGGAAGAAGAAAGGTTCTTTCTGCAGTCGTCACCCAGATGCAGAGGATGCAAGATGAGAATGCCTCACTGATAAAGGTAACAGGCCATGTGACTAACACAGACAAGAACTAGGGGCAAATATAAGTTATAAGAGTTAATAAGAAGCTTGAGCTAATAGGCCAATCAGTTCATAATTAATGTAGACCTCTCTGTGTTTCTTTGGGACTAAACGGCTGGAGGATCAGGCAGGACAAAAACCTCAGTCAACAGGTTCTGAGTTCCTGTGATGGGTTCTGAGTTCCTGTGATGGGTTCTGGTGCCCTGTAGCGGATTATGAGTTCCTGTAATGGATTCTGAGTGCCTGTGAAGGGTTCTGAGTTCTTATGATGGCTTCTGATTTCCATGTAATTGGTTCTGAGTTTCTGTGATAGATTCTGAGTTCTTGTGATAGGTTCTGATTGCCTGTGATGGGTTCTGAGTTTCATGTGATGGGTTCTGATTTCCTGTGATGGGTTCTGAGTTCTGAGCTCCATCTGAAGGGTTCTGAGTTCCATGTGATGGGTTCTGGGTTCCTGTGATGGATTCTGGCTCCCATGGTAGCTTCTGAGTTCCTGTGATGTGTTCTGAGTTCCAAGTAATAGGTTCTGAGTTCCATGTGCTAGTTTCTGGTTCCCTATGATGGGTTCTGAGTTCCATGTGATGTGTTCTGAGTTCCTGTGACTGTTTCTGGTTCCCTGTGATGAGGTTCTGATTCCCTGTGATGGGTTCTGATTCCCTGTGATAGTTTCTGAGTTTCATTGGAGGGATTCTGAGTTCCTGTGATGGATTCTGAGTTCCATGTAATGGTTTCTGGTTCCTTTGATGGGTTCTGAATTCCATGTGATGGTTTCTGGCTCCCTGTGGTGGATTTTGAGTTCCTGTGTTGGCTACTGAGTTCCATGTGATGGTTTCTGGTTCCCTGTAATGGGTTCTTAACTCCATGTGATGGGTTCTAAGTTCAAATTTATGGTTTCTGATTCTCTGTGGTGGCTTCTGAGCTCCATGTGATAGGTTCTGAGCTCCATGTCATGGTTTCTGAATCCCTTGTTGGGTTCTGAGTTCCTGTGATGGTTTCTGGTTTTCAGTGGTGGCTTCTGGTTCCATGTGGTGGGTTCAGAGTTCCTGTCATAAGTTCTGAGTTCCATGTGATGGGTTGTGAGTTCCATGTGATGGATTTTAATTCCCTGTGATGAGTTCTGAGTCCCTGTGATTGGTTCTGAGTTTCATCTGAAGGGTTCTGAGTTCTTGTGATGAGTTCTGAGTTCCGGTGATGAATTCTGAGTTTCAAGTGATGGATTTTGAATTTCTGTGATGTGTTTTGAGTTCCTGTGATGGGTTCTGAGGCCCTGTGATGGATTCTGAGTTCCTGTGGTGGGTTATGATTCCCTGAGATGAAGTTCTGGCTACCTGTGATGGGTTCTGAGTTGCTATGATGGATTCTGAGTTCCAATGATAGATTCTGAGTTCCTGTGATGGTTTCTGGCTCCCTACTATGGGTTCTGTTTCCCTGTGATGGGTTCTGAGTTCCTGTGATGGATTCAGGTTCCCTGTCATGTGGTTCTGACTCCCCATGATGGGTTCTGATTTTTTGTGAAGGGTTCTGAGTTTCTGTGATGGGTTCTGGATCCCTGTGATGGGTTCTGGCTCCCTGTAATGGTTTCTGGTTCCTTGTGATGGGTTATGTCTCTCTGGGATGGGTTCTAGCTCCCTGTGATGGCTTGTGAATTCCTGTGATGGTTTATGGATCCCTGTGATGGGTTCTGTCTCCCTGGAATGAGTTCTGGCTTCGTGTGATGGTTTCTGATTTCCTGTGAAGGGTTCTGGCTACAAGTGATAGGCTCTGAGTTCCTGTGATTGGTTTAGGCTCCCTGTGATGGTTTCTGATTCCCTGTCATCGGTTGTTGCTCCGTGGGATGGGTTCTGGCTCCCTGTGATGGGTTCTGAGTTCCTGTGATGGGAGCTGGCTTCCTGTGATGGTTTCTAAGTTTCTGTGATGGGTTCTGGTTCCCTGTGATGGTTTCTGATTCCCTCTGATGGGTTAGGGCTCCCTGGCATGGGTTCTTGCTTTCTGTGATGGGTTCTGTGTTCCTGTGCTGGATTTTGTGTTTCTATTATGGATTCTGTCTCCCTATAATGGGCTATAAGTCCCTGTAATGGGTTCTGATTTTCTGTGATGTGTTCTGGCTTCCTATGATGGGTTCTGTCTCCCTGTGATGGTTTCTGATTCCATGTGCTGCATTCTGGCTCCCTATGATGAGTTCTAAGTTCCTCTGATCAATTCTGTGTTCTTTTTATGGGTTCTGGTTCCCTGTGATGGGTTCTGAGTTTCTGTGAAGGGTTCTGATTTCCATGTGATGCATTCTGATAACCTACGAAGGGTTCTAAGTTCCATGTGATGGGTTCTGAGTTCCATGTGATAGGTTCTGAGTTCCATGTGATGGTTTCTGGATCCTTGAGATGGATTTGAGTTCCTGTGATGCTTTCTGGTTCTCTCTGATGGGCTATGAGTTCCATAGGATATGTTCTGTGTTCCTGTGATGGGTTCTGGCTCCCTGTGGTGGTACCTGGTTCACTATGGTGGATTCTGAGTTCCTGTAATGGGTTCTGAGTTCCTGTGATGGTTTCTGAGTTCCTGCCTTGGAATCTGAGCTCCTGCGGTGGTTTCTGTTTTCCTGTGATGATGTTCTGGCTCCTTGTAATGGGTGCTGATTCCTTGTGATGGGTTCTGACTTCATGGGATAGGTTCTGATTTCCTGTGATGATTTCTGATTCCCTGTGATAAGGTTCTGGCTCCCTGTGGTGATTATGAGTACCTGTGATGGGTTCTGTGTTTCACATGATGGATTCTGGGCTCTTGTGGTGCATTCTGATTCCCTGTAATGGGTTCTGGCTCCCTTTGATGGTTTCTGAGTTCCTATGATAGGTTCTGATTCCTGTGATGAGGTTCTGGCTCCTTGTGATGGGATCTCATTCCCTGTGATGAGTTTTGAGTTCCTGATGTTTGTTCTAAATTCCTGTCATGGTCCAGATTTCCTGTGATGGGTTCTAGGTCCCTGTGATGTGTTCTGATTCCCTGTGAGTGGTTCTGAGTTTCTTTGATAGTTTCTGACTCCCTGCAATGGGTTCTGAGTTCCTGTAATGGGGTCTGAATTCTTGTGATGGGTTCTGAGTTCTTGTAATGGAGTCTGAGTTTCTGTGATGGTTTCTGGTTCCCTGTGATGAGTTCTGGCTTCATGTGATGAGGTTATGGCTTCTTTTGATAGGTTCTGAGTTCCTGTGGTTGGTGTGGTTGGTTCTGAATTCCTGTGATGGGTTCTGGCTCCCTGTTGTGGCATTGGAGATCCTTTGATGGTTTCTGGCTTTTTTTTTTGATGGTTTCTGAGTTCCAAGTGATGGATTTTGAGTTTCTATGATGGATTCTGAGTTCATGTGATGGGTTTTGATTCCATGTGATGGGTTCTGGCTCCCTGTGATGGGTTCTGATTTCCTGTGATGGGTTCTGAGATCCTGTGATGTGCTCTTAGTCTCTGTGGTGGGTTTTGATTCCCTGTGATAGATTCTGAGTTCCTGTGATTGGTTCTGAGTTCCTATGATGGGTTACAAGTTCCTGTGATGGGTTCTGATTTTCTGTGATGGGTTATGAGTTTTTGTAATGGGTTCTAGTTCTTGTGATAGGTTCTGAGTTCCTGTGATGGATTCTAAGTTCTAGTGATGGTTTCTGGTTCCCTGTGATGGTTTCTGATTCCTGTGATGAGGTTCTGGCTCCCTGTGATGAGGTTCTGGCTCCCTGTGATGGATCTCATTCCCTGTGATGGATTCTGAGTTTTTGTGATTGGTTCTGAATTCCTGTGATGGATTCTGATTTCCTGCGATGGGTTCTGAGACTCTATGTTGGATTTTGATTCCCTGTGATGGTTTTTGAGTTCCTGTGATGGGTTCTCATTCCCTGTGATAAGGTTCTGGCTCCCTGTGGTGGGTTCTGGGTTCCTGTGATGGGTTCTGATTCCCTGTGATGGGTTCTGAGTTCCTTTGATAGTTTCTGGCTCCCTGCGATGTGTTCTGAGTTCCTGTAATGGGTTCTGAGTTCCTGTGATTGGTTCTGAATTTCTGTGATGGGATCTGATTTCTTGTGATGGGTTCTGAGTCCCTGTGATGTGTTTTGATTCCCTGTGATGGGTTTGGGTTACCTGTGATGAGTTCTGGCCTCCTTTGATGGGTTCTGAGTTCCTGTGTTGGGTTCTGACTCCGTGGGACGGTTCCTGGTTCCCTGTGATGGTTTCTGGTTCCCTGTGATGGGTTCTGGCTCCCTGTGATTGGTTCTGAGTTCCTGTAATGGATTCTGTGTTCCTGTTATGGGTTCTGGCTCCCTGTGATGGGTTCTGAGTTCCTAAGATGATTGAATTCTAGCTTCAGTTTTAAAAATGCAGTGACCCCATGTGGTTCCTGCCTTCACACTCTCTTGTTGGCAAGCTGTTCTTTCCTACCAGCTAGAGCTTAAGACCAAATTGTCAAAGAGGTCAAAGGTCTTTCCTGAGCTGCCCTCCCCTCCCCACATGCCTTTCCTTGAAGATGATGAAGGCAGCTTAGCAGCTTCCTTATTTTCTTTGTTTTCATATGAGATACTACCAGATGGCCAACATAAATATTAAAATGTTTGGCTGGGCAGTGGTGGTGCACACCTTTAATCCCAGCACTTGGGAGGCAGAGG
>LOEQ01001567.1:427608-447572 GCA_001685075.1 Bramus lutescens
TTCCAGGACAGGCTCCAAAGCTACACAGAGAAACCCTGTCTCAAAAAAAAAAAATAAAGCAAAACAAACAACAAAAAAATTGAACTATTCGTAGAGCCTTTTCCACAGGGAAAGGCCCTTGGTAGGCACGGAATAAAGATCCGTGGTTGGCAATCTCTCCTCCTCCTGTTCTTCCTCTCCCTCATTAGCACTGTGGCCAGCACCATCATTGTCTGTGCCATACCACCTCCAGCACAGGTGTGTTAGGTTGCTCGTATTCACCTTAGATTTATTTCTCCCCAGAGAAGGATCAACAATAGACTAATTTCAACCCCGCATTTCTGGTCCCAGTGAGTAACATCTACTAACAAGGTCCCCTTTAATCAACACAGACAGGCATGTCATTAGATACACCTCAGTGAGCTTGTTACGGACAAGGAGCATGGCTAAGCTAGACAAATGTATTAATCTTATGTATTTTAAAGGTGTCTTATTAGCATATATTAATTATGTATACTAATAAGGTTCATTATGATTTGTTACATGTACAGAGTGTGTTTCAGTCATGTCCATCTCACTCCTGCATCCATCTCCTGTTAACCCCCATCCTCTACTCCTCACTCAACATTCATGTCCTTTGGGAGTGTGCAACGACTCAGTGAGTTTCATCTGCGTTATTTCCAGGACGTGGGCACCTTACCTGTGGATACACACTGAAGAAAACAGCTCTTGCTCCCCCATCAGCAGTAACTATGAATAAATCCTCAGGGAGGGGTATGCCCCAGAAGTCCCTCCCTCCTGCATGATAGGATACTGATGGCCTCAATCTTTTGAAGAGCCTGGGTAGGCACTCACAGCTGCTAGCATTCAAGAGTCTAAGGAACACAATGCACTTAGAAGTCAGTATCCACACTGCTCTCCACTCCTTCCTTGGGCTCCTAGTTCTTTATACCCCTTGTTTCACTGTGCTCCCTGAACCTTAGAAAAGTTGATAGAGAGGCCCCACGACAGCTGTGCACTCAGCAGCCAATTCTCTTCAGCACCTTGACCAGCTGAGTGTCTGCAGTAACCAGTAAGCATTCTGAAAAGAAACTTCGGGAACCAGAGCTGATAGGCGCACTACTGTAAAGGCAGAAACACAGTTTGGAAAACAACTCCACAGGCACATTATGTCCATTTATTATGACAATGGCGGTGGCTTCTCACTAGGACCTCCAATCTCCCCAGTCCTGGGCTTTTGACTAGGTTTACAGTACCCAACATGAATCCCTCTTGTGGCATGGGCATCAAATTCAATCAGAAATGCTGTCTCCATAACAGACCTGATACTTTTTGTGTCATGTTAATTCTCTCTCTCTCTCTCTCTCTCTCTCTCTCTCTCTCTCCATTCAAGGAATCTTTCTCTGCTCACAGGCCCCTTTTTGGTTTCCTGGGCTCTATGCACACACTACTCCAACGTAAATGCACATATAAGTTAGAATGGTTTCCACATGAGAAAGAATGTGTAGTTGTTGTGTCTTTCTGAGAATGAGTTACCTCAATGTATTTTCCAGTTCAATCTTGGAAATTATGCAAATTTCCTTCCTTCACAGCCCCGTAAAAATCTACATTTTCATTATCCATTCATCGGTTGATGGACATCTTGGCCAATTGCACCATTGCTATTGGGATGAGAGTAGCAGCAAAGATGGCTGCACAATTATCTCCAGCAGGATATGGAGCCCTTTGAGTGTATGCCTAGGAGCTGGAGAGCTGGGTCACCTTTGAATTCTACTTTTCATTGTTGTTTTTTGTTTTGTTTTAATTGTGGTAGGTGAGTGTCTGCATGTGGGTATGTACGCATGAGCGCAGGTGGTCTCAGAGCCCAGAGGCATTGAATCCTCTGGAGCTGCCATTGCCGATGCTGGGAACCAAACCCCAGTCCTCTGGAGAAGCTGTTACCTGCCGAGTTATTTTTCCAGTTAAACTCCTATCCACCTGCCTCTTCCTCCCAAGTGCTGGGACTGAAGGTGTGTGCTGCCATGATTTTTTTTTCTTGATGACAGTCTTTCTACCTGGGTTAAGATGGAATCTCAAAATAGTTTTAATTTACTTTCCCTGATAGCTAATTATGTTGAACACCATGAAAATATTTATATCCAGTTGTGTTTCTTCTTTGGAGGAAGTTCAGATCCATTAACTTATTTTTGTGTATGTGCATATATGTGTCTGAGTAAATGCCGTGTGTGTGTGTGTGTGTGTGTGTGTGTGTGTGTGTGTGTGTGTGCATGGAAGTTAGTACAGTACTAGGTTTCCATATAATCCCTCAAATGATGGTTAATGGTCCCTCCCCATATCCCATATCTTAACCTTCTCATCCATCTTCTTCCCCATCTAACACTTCCACTCTAGTGTCCCCAATCTCTCCGTAACTATATATTCTATTTCACCTTCTTCAGAGGATCTTCCTTTGCCCCCGATTCCTTTATCTGGTACCAAACCTGGTGTTAAAGGGATTGGAGCATGCCTATTGAAGACTTAAATGCTTAACGTCCAGGACTTGTCATTTTTGGTCTGTGGTACCTCACTCAGGATGAGTTTTTCTAACTCTATCTATTTACCTGCAAATTTTATAATTTCATTTTGAACAGCTTAATAATATCCCATTGTGTAAATGTACCAAATTTTCATTTTCAATTCATCGCTTGATGGGCACCTAGGCTGTTTCCAATTTCTCAGTAATTTGAAAAGGTTATCAGTGAACACTGATGTGCTAGTATCTCTGTATTAGGATGGAGGTCCCTTTATGTATATGTCCAAGAGTGTTATAGCTGAATCTTGAAACATGGGCTTTCCTACTTTCCTGAAGAACTGTCACACTGATTTCCATAGTGGCTTTTCCAGTTTGCACTCCCACCAGCAAAAATTGTTCCCCTTCCCAATGAAGGGGAAACATGAGCTACATGATACAGTTTTCTATGTTGCCTGGAGTCCTTAGTACATTATCTTTGCTAATATCAACATCACTTTGGAGAGCTTTTAAAAGAAGCAAACAACCCAACTGTTCTCCAAGACCCTGATTTACATGAACTGAGAGGGTCTGGAACTGTTTGTTTCCACTTTTTCTGTTTTTTGTTTCTAATGTGTATCCAAATATAAGACCCTGTGGGACAATTGAAGTTGCTTTTAGCAGAAATTAATGGGGATGAAAAATCAAAATAAAAGAGAACAAAATGCCTGTAAAGGTAACAACTCAGAGACAACACAGTCCATTTCTTTCTTGTTTTGACTGAGGTTGGAATAGCCAAAGAAATCAGTTCCGCAGTCCAGCTGGTCAGGCCAATCCAAGATCGACTGAATGAGGGGAAGATGTCGGAGAGAAATCCTAGAACCATTATTTTCCAAACATTCCTTCACATGGTTTCTCTAGAAAAATCTTCCCTGGCCCTGTAATTCAGAAGGATAAGTGCATGACTTATCATCATGCTAGGGCAGTGCCCCACAAAATGTAATCTCCTGGAGAATTGAGAAAAGTATAGATTGTTTATGGATTTCTTTTCAGTAAGCTTGCTTGGGACCTAAGAAAAAATGTTTCTAGCTACTGTTTTGGTAATCATGGTGCTTCTGGTGCAGGATACATATTTTGAAACATATGAGGTTTTTAGGAGGTTAGAGTTAAATTTTTCATGGGATTCTGAATGGGCAAAACTTCTAAAGTCAACTGAAGCCTATGATCTTGGAATGCCAGTGATCTTGGAAGATATGGATGGGCAAAAAAGGACATTAAGGAGTGAGGGTCAGGGGTTGGTAGGTATTTGAAATCATTGCAAACAGAAATCTTTTATGCCTGTTATATAACTAGTCCTATATTACAATGTGAGGCATCAATGTACCTATAATTCCTAACTTTCCATGGCTTACACTGACCTAACACAATATCAATGGTATCAATATCTGACATGCATCTTCAAGACTGAATTGCAGTGCACAGTTGTACATCTTTCCAAGAGCTTGCTAATTCTTTAGAGAATTCAATGCTATCCACCCTCTACATATCAAGACTTCTATATGCAAATCAGAATTCCTTATATACTCATAAATCATTAATCAAATTATAGAAATCAGCTATCATAATCCACTCATTAAATTATATATATATATATGTTTTTATTCCTATATACATACATGAACATAGTTTATAGACTGGAACAAGCCTTAAATAAATTGTCATTAAAATAAGAGATTTTGTTTTTAAGGCTATGTCAACTATGCATACACATGTTTGTTGTATATATTTCTTTAATAGCAGAACAATGAAACACAGAAGAAATTGTGGTAAACAAGTCACATGGATGCATAAAGCATATGAAAAATCCATGTACATGTGTATTTAGAAGAGTATAAATTGATATGGCAGATTCACTAAGGTCCTTAGAGAATATTAGAATCAATGTTTAAAAGAATATTAGAATCTACGTTTAAAACTGTGGAGAAACCAGTGTTTGAGCAGCAAAGAAACAAGGAATTACATTTGCTTTTGAGGAAAGAGAAGCCCTCAGAGAAGCAGAAAACGTAGGCAAATCTCAAATTTTAAAGTTTCCTTTGACCACTTTGATACTGAAGAATAATTTGAAAAGAGTTACATCATTAACTTTTACAAAAAAATTAGACTCATCTGGATGATTTTTTTTAATTATGAAAAATCATGCCTACTCTAAATTAATGAAGGAGGACTCTGTAAAGAAATTCCCATGGCTTCAATACTTTGAAAGCTTTCATAACAATTTGAATATTTAGCTGTGAGAATTGCTGAATTATGGACCTGTATTTGCTTATATTTGTTTATAACAAGATGGCTCTGGTTTCTAGGTTCCTGGAGAGGATAGACAACTGAAATTAAGGAGAATGATTAGGATTCTGCAGGACACAGAAAATGGTAGTAAACTTCAAGGTTTCCAAGGAAATAAAGAAAAACTTTAAGAAGACTGTCAGGTAGGTCGTGCTTACAGAATTGGATTTCTGTTTAAAAGTGTTGTGCAAGAGACAGAAGATATTCGAAGACTCCCCAAGACCCTGTCTTGGCCATACCTCATGTATCTTTCCCTTCTCTTCATTTCCATCGTGTTTCCCTAGTCAACTTCTGTGAACTAGATACAAACTGAGCAGGACGTTTCTTTCCTGTATTCTATGCTTAATCACCTCCCCTTAGCAATCACTTTAATACCTAGGATTTGGGTAACACGTCATAGTCTTTTGTTTCCACTTTAGAAGCAGTTCTGTATATTTTATGGCAAATAACCAATCATCTTTTGGCAAGGTGAACAGTTACATAAATGTGAAGCCACTATGATGGAATTTTTCCTTCAACTTTAAAGGACATCTCCAGCTGTGAGAAAAATGGCAGGTAAAATCCTTACTGAAACATAATTCATGCTTAATGTACAGCTTAATACCTCCATTTATCAAAATGTCAGTTGCCAACCACCAAATACAAACCAAAACTGTTGCTGGGTGAATGGGGGACCTTCAAGCTCAGAGAGCAATGTTTCTGAAAGACTTCCAAGTACTTCAGTCTAGGTATATTTCTTTTCATGTAAGTTGGTGTTTGCCAAGCAAAAGTATAGGAAAAACTGAGGAGACATGCATTGATTTCTACTTGTCATTATGAAAACTAAATATTACACACTTGTGGTAATATTTTGCTTGTGCTCTAACAAATAAAGCTTACCTGAAGATCAGAGTATGAAGCCAGCCATACTAGTTAGCCATACAGACCAGGCAGTGGTGGCATATACATTTAATCCCAGCACTCCCGAGACAGAGGCAGATGAATCTCTCTGAGTTTAAGGCCGCCATGGGCTCCATGAGATTGAATCCGTCTACAAGAAAAACGAAGCTAAGCAGTGATGGCTCACACTTTTTTCTTTCTTTTTTAAATATTTTTTATTTAAAAAAATCACTTATCATTTTACATACAAACCCCAGTTCCCCCTCCCTCCTCTTCCCCTATCTTCCTCTACTTCCCAAGTCTCAACTATGCCTCAGAGTGGGTAAGGCCTTCCTTGAAGTTTCAACAAGGTCTGGCATACAAACTAAAGGCAGGACCAAACCCTCCTATATCAAGGCTGAGCAAGGTATCCCACTATAGGGAGTGAATTCCAAAAGGTCCAGTCATGCAGTCCTGGTGCTACTGCCAGGTCCCCCCCCACCCCCCAAAAAGAGATCGAGCCACATAACTCACACCCACAGTCAGAGGGTCTAGTTCAGTCCCATGCAGGTTCCCAAGCTAATAATCTCCTGTATCTTATAGGATCACCATGGACCTGGAACATCAAAAGGGATAAGGCAGGAACCAGAAACCTCTGCAGGTCTGAGTGTGAGTCTGGGATCTCTCTGAGGGAGTAAGACTGAGCCAGACCCTCTGCAGGTCTGGGCGCACCCGAGTCTGGGAACTCTGAGGGAGTAGGGCCAGAGCCAGAGTCCTTTAAAAGACCAACCCCAAGCCAGACACCTCTGCAGGAACGGATCCAGACCGGGGACTGCTGTGGGAGCACATTCTGCTTCTTCAGCCAATAGCCTTTAAGATACCAGCTCACTTGGGTGTGGTCTCTTACAGTTTAAAAAGCAGCAGGAACCATGCACCTGTTCTCTTGTTTCTGGCTCCCTTCTGGCTGCTAGACTCTGTTCCTGTTTGCACTCAGAGGACTAATGTTTAGGATGGTGATCTGTAAGTTTTCCCCTTAAATAAATAACCCTTTTACTTTCCTAATTCTGAACTGGTGCGGGATTGTTTTAAACATCAAAGGACATTTACAGAAACAGATCTGAGCCAACAACCTAGGCAGGTGCACGCCTGCGACAACAAATTCCAAGGGACTGGAGCAAAACCTGGGAGTGCAGAGTGACCTCTAGGAACAGGGAGTGACCAAATGGGTAACTAGAACCGTGGCACTGACTGTACCATGAGGCAGAACCATCTGAGCCTTGGGGTCACTGGCACCTAGAAGATTAATCACCAGAATCACAGACAGCCCCTACCACACTTATTAGAGGAAAAGATGAGTAGACAAGGTAAGAACACATGCAACACCACAAAGAGCAACATGACGCCAGTGAAACCTAAAGACCAAACAACAGCAAGACTTGAACAACCAAATATACATGAAGCAGAAGAAAATTACCTAGAAATAACTTCAGGAGAATGGTTGAAACTTTTATAGAGAAAATGAGAAAATCCTTCAAAGAAACGGAGGAAAAGACAAATAAAATTTGGAAGACATCAGCAAATCCCTTAAAGAAAACCAAGAAAAAGCAATCAAATTTATGAACGATACTATTCAAGACTTGAAAACTGAAATAGAGACAACAAAGAAAACACAAGCCAAGNAATTTGGAAGACATCAGCAAATCCCTTAAAGAAAACCAAGAAAAAGCAATCAAATTTATGAACGATACTATTCAAGACTTGAAAACTGAAATAGAGACAACAAAGAAAACACAAGCCAAGGGAAGTATAGAAACAGAAATCATGAGAAAATGATCAGGAACCACAAATGCATACATGAAAAGCAGAATACAAGAGATGGAAGAGAGGATCTTAAGCTGAGGATACAACAGAGGAAATAAACTCATCAGCCAAAGAAAACATTAAATCTAACAAAAACTTAACCCAAAATATCCAGGAATTATGGGACATCATGAAAAGACCAAACCTAAGGATAATAGGTATAGAAGAAGGAGAAGAAGTTCATCTCAAAAGCACAGAAAATATATTTAGCAAAATCATAGAAGAACACTTTCCCAACCTAAAGAAAGATATGCCTATGAAGATACAAGAACCTTACAGAACATCAAATAGACTGGATCAGAACACCTTCTTGAAGAAGGTATTAGATAAATGAGGGATTAAGGAACATACCTAGACATAATAAAGGCATTATAAGGCTCACACATTTAATCCCAACATTATGGATGTGAAGATAGACAGGAAGTAATATGGCTGGGTGGAGACAGGAATATAAGGTAGGAGGAGACCAGAGCTTAGGATTCAATTTGAAGTTTCTTAGAGACTATTCAGTCTAAGGGCTTGAGGAGACGGAATCTTTTTCATTTCAGTCTGAGGACTCAGTAGAAATAAGAACTAGTGGGTGGTTGTTCTGCTTCTCTGATCTTTCTGCATTAACCCTTATATTTGACTACAGGTTTATATCATTAAGACCAACTAGAAGTTGCACTACAGACACTGGTTTTCTTCTTTTCATGAACAATGCTTTTAATGTTTTCTTTTCCCACAGAAAGAATAAATTTGAGTAGAAGTTCAGTTTTAATTCTGACTTTGTAATGATTCTGTCAATGTTTATTTATATGGTTAGGTATAGGTGCAGAAAGAACTTATATCCTTTTTTAAATTGTAGAAGAACATTGGTTTATCTATCATCCCAAATGAAGCCAAGATCTGAATCACAGGCTTGAGATATTAAGTCCTAAAAAGTTCTCCACATCCACTGTCTTTGTCTAGTCCTTTTCCTATGACAAAATGACAGAGCAACTGATGAACAATATTAGTTGTGTGGTTCATGATTCTATAGCCTAAGGAGTCCAAAAGGGAGGACCTGAACCTGATGACAGCTCCCTTGCTATGTCTGCATATGGTGGTGGAGTCACCTGACAAAAAGATGACAATGGGACTACATCACTTTAGAAGTAGCCTTCACTTGATAAAATGAAACCACTGCTGGTTTAACAGCATTAGTGCCCTGAGTTCTCTTCATTTTGACTTTTTATTTTGCCTCTCTCTCATCATGATTACAAGACAATTTAAGTTTCCAGAGCAGGAACTTAGGAAGACACATTCAAAGACCTGGCCTTGACCTCCACCAGTTTTCATCATTAGCCCTATTTTGAGAAAAGCCCAGGTTTGAAACCATAGAGGTGACGTTAAAAGAAAAATTTCCACCAGGCTTCTACTCACCTTTCTAGACCGATGATTCATTGATTTATAAATTTTATGCATGCAGAGAATATCTATACAGACAGCAAGGTTCATGGTGTTACACACTCCCCCACATACATAAATGCCATCACTTTATGAATAAGAAAACAGAGACTTTCAGTTCCTGCTTTGTCTAGAAATGACCTTTTAATTATAAAGAAAAGCTATGTGTAAATATGTGATCAAATATTAGAAAACCATTATATATGATTTTCTTCTTAGGTTCATTGCAGAACGTTTCAAGGAGTTGGTCTTATAGTACACTTTCTCTGACAATAATCAAACACAATGAACAACTGAGCACCCTAAGGGATTAGCCAGTACCTGAGACCATACACAATCATACGTTTAGCATCTAAAAATTTCACATAGTCTTCTCATTTTATTAGCTTGGACAATTTATAATCATCATGATATACAGAAATTGTCATTAAATATGGTAGACACTTGATAAGATTAGAAGTATTGCAACATATCTTCCATTTCATGGATTAAAGTATAATAAATTACCCTCAGACTCCCAAATGAAACATTTTATAATTGAACAAAACAGATCGATTTTAGGGGTCCTTATTTATATGCAAAACAGACTTTTTGAGAATGGTAGACTTGATTAAAATCTCTCTAAGTGCAAATCACGAATAACTTCTCGGCAGCCATAACTAGCCCATTAATGTATAATTTATTGCATACAAAATAGTAAAATTCTAATGTGATCATGATCCAGATGGAAGAAAAAGTTGAATAGAAAAAACAACCAGATAAGCATAGTGGTAAAAAATAAAATTGAAATTTGAACAATTTATTACTTGATAGTGTTCCAGCTGGTATGAATGTCGCACACACACACACACACACACATGCACACACAAACACACAAACACACTCATCCAAAAAAGTTGACACTAGAACAGGCAATGATAGTGGAATCAGTTTCAGAAGAATTCAAATGCTTTATGTGGAAATTCTGTTTTTACAGAGAAAAAAATGCTTCAGAAAAAAATGTTGGCAGTGCATTGTCTATGAAAACCATGTTTGCAAATGTAGTATCTTTGGGTAATCTGAAAGGTCACAGCTATGTCCCTATTCAAAAATTTAGCTCTCATGCCACCGTGAATGAGATAATCTTCATAATGTCTAAACCCTGATGAAGAGCTGAGAGATAGAAGTTCAGGTTTCTCCAAAAATAAGCAATCCCATACCCCTTGGATATGTTTGCCAATCTCCAATAGTAAGCCCTACATTTATGTACACAGAAGTGATGCTAATTGACTCCAGAGGTTATGTGCATATGTGTGTGCAATAATAATAATAATAATTAAAGGAGAATAGACATGAATTTAAGAGAGATGGGTCTCAGGAGGATTTTGAATGAGGAGTGTGAAGTGTGGAGATGATCTAACCTAGGTCCTCATGCATGACATTTTCAAAAAAACTATTTAAATTAAAAAAGAAAAGAATAGGTTTTTCCTAGTAATGACACAATAACTAGGAGATTATATTCTAAGTGAGTTTTGCCCAACTGCATGTCATTTACAAAAAATAAAACATGTCTTTTCACCCAAAGGACATATGAATGACAAGAAGAATCTATGTGTCAGCACAATGTAAGGTCCTTAAATGTCAATCATGGTTTCTACAAGTGTCCTCTGCACTATCAAAATGATTGACATGTCTGACTTCAGGCTTACCTTATAATTGAGTCCAGGAGGAACTGGAAGGAATGATGGCTCGTTGATTAAGTGACTAACATGCAAACCTTAAGTCCTGAATTTGAATTTCTAGCACACATATGAAATGCTTGGTGTCACAGTAAGCAGCTATAACCCCAGAACTGCAGGGACAGAGAAAGTTCAATTTCCAGAGCTTTCTGGACCTGCAGTTTAACAGATCTGCATGTTTAGTGAGCCTTCCTGTCTCTAAAAGATTAGGTGAAGAAAAACAGAAAACTCCTCACACCACTGTAGACCACCCTATGTATAAGCACACAAAGCAAAATTTGCATGTGTACACATACACACACACACACACACACTTATGTACACATTACAGAGAAACAGAATAGATTAAGAAATAATTTAACTTAGTGAGCAATTCTCCTAGGACAAAACACAGTGCCTGCAAATCTATGATTTGTGACTTTCAATCATCTTCATTAGGAATCTGCAATTTTTACTCACATAAAGTTGGTTTTATTCATTATGTAGAAATAAAATCCTCTTCTGGTTTGAGTTCTTATACTGATAAATTAGAATACATACCATTCTTTTGTAATGAAGGTAAGAATTTGAATAGAATTCCTAGACCTCTTCAGGTCTTGGGGCCTTCATCAGACCTAAGGGTGTCCCTGTATGCTTGTTTGCTTTCCTACAAATTTGAGAACACTATGCAATTTGCAGAATAATACTATTCCAACAAGTTAGGAGCATACCATTCCCCTATTCATTCAAAGGTGCTTATTTATCACCAAGTAGGCATGTCTCCCAGTGTATGTACTGAGAGATTTTTTTAAAGCTTGTTTCAAATTGTTTTAAGTTAGGAAATATTTCAATAATACACAAAGAGCAAACCTGCTATAAATAATGCTCATGGTTCATATGAATCTACTCTATGTAATATGTTAGCCAATCTAACAAATCTTTTTCCTATGAATTAAGCATAATAAATTATGAGTAATTTATAGAATGAAGCATTTTTGTGGAAGAAAATAAATCATCTCAGAATCCACATTTCATGAATAAAGTTGGATTTTTAAGACTGGCTTAACATTGATGTGGGTGTTAAAGATTGTTTTTAGAGGGAGAAAGCATGTAAAATGCAAGGGGTTGTTCATCTGCACCAAAGACGCCTCCAATATCCTGGGATGGAGAAAGTGCTTAATATTTAATGTGGACTAGTTTATTCTTTTACTTCAGTGTGTGTGTGTGTGTGTGTGTGTGTGTGTGTGTGATAAAGGCACAGGTTCTTTCAGTACAGCAGCTCAGCTCTTTTTCCTTTTCAAATGAAAGTATCTTAGAAATAATTTTTCTACAGATAAGATAAGAACATGCTATTTTTAAAATATAGATCAAGACAAATCTAAAAATTGTCCCAAAGTTCTTTTTGTGGGGTTAGGATATTGGATAGTTGTTTTGACAAAGGGATCATTGTACTTTGGGCAACTATTTTAGTGGAAAACATAATCAGCATGCTGTTGCTCAAATTCTAATTGGTCCTGATAATAAAAACCCAGAGTCAGATATTAGAGGGTGAAAGCCAAAAGATCAGAGAAACAGAGTAGCCACTAAATAGTTCTTACATCTATGAAATCCTCAGATCAAATGGGGTATCCCATCTCTGCAAGGCCTCAGAGAGAATGCCTTGAGCCCTTGTCTCCTCTTGTCTTATATTTCTCTCACTGGCTAGCCATATCTCTTCCTGTCTTCACCTGCATAGTGTTAGGCTTAAATGCGTGTGACTTTAAATGATTGGGAGTCACCACCACCTAGCTCTATTTCTCTTTGAGACTGGATCAATCTATGGTAGCCCAGGGTGGCCTTGAACTCACAGAGATCAAGTGCCTCTGCCTCTTGAGTGCTGGGATTAAAGATGCTTACTACCACTGCCTGGTCTCTATGGCTAACTAGTAGCTAGCTCCACACTCCTCTGATCCTCAGGCAAGCTTTATTTATATTATAACACAAACAAAATATCAACACAGAATGCTTATATATATCTTCAGGTGTGGACATCAGAAAGCAGGTACTGACAGTATGTGGGCTGTAAATGTAGGCACTGAGACAGTAAAGCCTACTGTCAAATGACTCACATTAGAGCTCATCTTAGACAGAAATTCTGTATGGTAAGGCATCGCTTAGTGTTCAGGGAGCTGAGTATCACAGAGATAAGATGGACAAAGAGATGTCCTCCTTAACCCAGCGCCTGTAAGAAAACATAAACAGACAAGGCTGTTAAAATGTATCCATGCTTAAACATGGTACAAATATTTTGGATCATTGGGCATATGTCATAGTTCCTGAGGGAATGGGATTTCCCAAGCTAATTCATGTCTTATAAAATATCTTAGGGACAGCTCCCAATTGGGGCACTCTGTACAATCCATCTCCAGGACTCCTCAAAATTGTCAAGATAATAAAAAACAAAGAGAGTATGACAAGCTGTCACAGTCAGTAGCCTAAGGAAACTTGACAACTAAATGTAAAATGGCATGCTGGTTGGTATCACAGAAAAGGAAAAATGAAAATTACATAAAACTACAAAAATTTAAAAGAAGTATATAGATTTTTAGGCAATGAAATGATATCAGTGTTGGTTCAGTAATTTTAATATCTGTATTTTATGATGCTTATTAAAGGGGAAATGATTGTAAAAATTATAATGAATTTCCATCTCTATAATTATTTTGCAACTCTAAAATGTTCTAATATAAAATGTTTATTTTTAAATAAATCTTACAATCCAACTACTTAGATGTATACTTTTTCAAAAGTCCTGTACCTATTTAAACAACACCATGTATAATGCAACTGCCTATTCTAGATACTTGTAGCAGAGACATGAAAAAAAATTCCCAGAGTTAGGAAAGCAGCTCATATGATTAAGATCTTAGATTTGATACTCAGAATCACAAACTATTAGCTCAGGCTTCTTATACCTCTTACAACAAATATTAGCCCATAATTCTTGTCTGTGTTAGCTTTATGTCTTGGTACCTTTCATCAGCAAGGCATTCTCATCTTGCTTCCTCTGTGTCTGGGAAACAACTGCTGACTAAATCTTTCCTCTTCCCAGAATTCTCCTGTTCTCATTGCCCCACCTCTACTTCCTGCTTGGTTGCCCAACCTATATGTCCTGCCTGACTACTGGCCACTCAGCATTTTGTTAAACAAGTACAAAAAAAAATGTTTACAGGGTAAAACCATTGTTCCACAGCACTCACACATATAAAATAAAAATAATTGAATCTTACAAATTTCAGTTATCATTTTCACCACTTTAAATAAAATGTTTTATTCTGCCAAATGTTCTGCATAAGTTCTGCTGTGGTTATCTATATCTAAAATTTATATTCTGCTATTGTGTTGCCTCAAATTATTATATTTATGTTGCATTTCAAATTAACTTTTAGATGCTAATATGGTCCCTACTAAATATTTTAGTTTATTTTCTATTGTGGTTTGAATATGTATGGCCCTCACATACTTATCTGTTTGAATGCTTGGTCTGTAAGGAATGGCACTTTTAGAAGGTGTGCTCTTATTGGAGTAGATGTGGCTTAGATGAAGGAAATGTATCACTGTGTGAGCAGGCTTTGGGGTCTCCTATGATCAAACCAAGCCCAGTGTGCGACAGAGTTCACGTCCTGATAACTGTGGATCAAGATGTAGAACTCTCAGATCCTTCCCCAGCACCATGTCTACCTGCATGCTCCCATGCTATTTGCCATGATAATAACTGACTAAATATGTAATCCAGCCCCAATTAAATTTTTCCTTTATAACATTTGCAGTGGTCATGGTATTTCTTCACAGAAAGAAAACCATAAGTATGATATAAGCTGGCATCAGGGACTGTAACAGGCTCTACCATGCTTTTGTTTGGAGAAATACAGACTTTTAAAGTTTGGATTAGAAAAGCAGTAAACACTTTAAATGAATATTAATGGAACAAACTTGTAGAAACATGGAGGACAATGGTGCTGGAATTGATCTGATCTCAAGGTTTCAAAGAAGGATATATATATATATATATATGAGGAATATAAACATATTCACAAACAAAGCTTCAAGATAGTTAATGAGTTTCATAGATGATGTGCCAAAGTGGAATTAACCTAGTTATCCATCAATATGTAAATCAATTAAAGTGATAGAGTAAACAAAACATGTTTACAACATTGAAGGCATAAAATAAAATCATGGGATGTTATAGATAATCTCTCTCATGTTTCCATCAGCAAAAGATGCCAAACAGAAACAAATACACATGTTATATAACGCCATCGGTGTGAAAATTGTGTTCATCAACCTGAAACAGAAATGCACATTCTCAGGCAGGGTTCTGAGAGCTCTCATTTCTGTCTCACCATAAACCTGCAGGGGTTATTGTAAATGCTGAGTCCTTCTGAGAAAGTCAGAAAGAAATCAGGGTGTGATACTCTATAACATGCTGAGAACGGTGCAAAACGAATGATGTGATGAAGATCTAGTTAGATCAGAAAACATATCCAAACTAAACTGGGATAGGAGCCTGGACAAAGCAGGAAGACTTTCATTTTTTTAGTTGTACCAACACACTTCAAAT
Source organism: Bramus lutescens (assembly GCA_001685075.1). Lineage (NCBI taxonomy): Eukaryota > Metazoa > Chordata > Mammalia > Rodentia > Cricetidae > Bramus > Bramus lutescens. The sequence continues at coordinate 442,862 of LOEQ01001567.1, forward strand.
TCATTAGTATTGGTTAAAGGCTGCTCATGATTAATGTCAGAGTTTGGCAAGAAAGTATACGTTACATGCGTACTTCATTAGAATTATCCTTTATGCACGTAAGGATTGTATTTAAGAAAAAAATACTACATGCTAAGTTCAAGCTTGTTAGCTCTTTGCTTTTTAGGGTGATGGGAAATCCTTATTTTATTTTTCAAGCTAGTTATTTGTTAGGGAACAATGCAAAATTAAACCATGTATAACCAATGACAATATTTATTAACTACATTTATGTCTTAGTATGCCTATAAAATTATGTGCTACAAAACATTTTAGGGTCCCATAGTTTTCATCTAATAATTATATTTTTCTGAGCAAGATGATATATGTCTATATAATCACATTAATTATACAGTATTATTCTATATTATGAGTATAACACATTACTGCGTCCAATCTTCTAGTGGTGATTATTTAGTTCTTTCTTTTCACTAATTTGAAGCTTAGCTGGGTGGGATCCTGCCATGAAGTCTCTGCACCCTTTTACCATGAGGCTTTCCTTTTTCTGTTTTTCTGCCTGAGCACAGGATTTATTTACATTTCACTTCCTGGTGCTGCTTTTATCCTCAAACTGTACATTTCATATTTTTCTTGCTTGACTTGGTCCTTTTTATCATTGATGTTCATAAGAGTGAATGCTAATAGCCATATAACAGGGTCGGTACTAGGATTTTTTTTTTTCAGATTTCCCCTGCCAACGGAATCTGTCCAAAACTCTTCACTTTAGCTTCAGGCAGACTTTTCAGACAAGGGCAAAAAGCAGCCACATTCTTCACTGAAGTAACACAAGACCAGTCTCTTATACTCTCCTTCTTTGAAACCTTGAGATCAGATCAATTCCAGCACCATTGTCCTCCATGTTTCTACAAGTTTGTTCCATTAATATTCGTCCAATCTTCTAGTGGTGATTATTTAGTTCACTCCCATTTTTTTTTTCGTTTTTTGGGGTTTTGTTTGTTTGTTTTGGCTTTACTGATATATTTCTCAATTTTGCTTGAAAACGGGGCTTTAACTCGGTTCCAGAGAGGTGTTTAAACACTTTTCTCTTGTTTCTTGTTAATGGAACTTTATAAATGGCACTACTTAGTGAACGGAAAAGGTTTCTAAAAGCTCAGGTGCTGCCCAGAGGCTGACGCTTGCAGGATTTCAGCGCACCTAACGCAGGGCTCATGAATCAACATATGGGCCTTAAGCTGCCAGGAAGCAGCTGGAGAGAAGGGACACCTGGCTCCAAGTTCAGGTAATCATTGTTAGCTGTGAGAATCAGGCTAAGTTTCTCGGCCTTTGCCAAACTTCATCCCCATATCTACTGAAGAGAAATAGTAGGCATTTGTTCTGGTGAATTTTCCAAAGAATCATGAAATCAGAACTCTGGCATCATATACTTGAAAGAAACTATGCAACAGCACCAGACACAATTATTATACATGACAAAGGTTTTAGGATAAACAACATAACAAGTAACAGTGAATAAAACTAAATGAAATTCCCAAGCAATTTAGTTCTTTTTAAAACGGTTGTCAATATTTGTATATATTCCAAATCTTCATCCACACAGTCAAAGCTTTGACAAAATGTGAGTCTGCTAAAGAAATCTCTTATTACACAGCATAACCATAACATGCAAACAACATTCCTATAGATGTTGAAATATTTTATATAGAGGTAAAACTGCATAATGTCGCTCAGACAAAAAGCTTTCTTGCATCTTACCTCATTCTTTTTTCACAAGTACCATCACTGGGATAAAAAAAAAAGGCTTACACATATTTGTTTCACAAATTAATCTCCTAAACCTGAATGTTTACTGGATAGAAACTAACTATGGACCACTCATTACTTAAACTCCCCACCTTCTGTGGACCCCTGGAGCTTTAAGATAGAGATAATGATTGTCGTAATGAAGAGATGAATGATAAAATAGACTTACGGGCTGGGGACAAATCTTAAGATCATTGTATTATTAATTTACAATTTTTCTTAGAACTAGTTTGTGTTGGTAGATGATTGATATCTTATAAATAATGTTTTGGGCATTATTTTATAGTCTTCACCTTGTATATTTTGTCTATTATTAAATTGATTTGCACATTATAATGTAAAATCGAGAGTGTGTGCAACACTTAGATCAGGTCTCCAAACTTCCTAAGCACAAGTGATGTTTTCAGACTTGCCTTGATCCTCTGAATCTACCTGCACAGATGGCTGTTAAGGAGTAGAAATCCAGGAGCTGTCAGGGAGCTCTAGGCTATAAGGAGAATCTTCAGCTGTGAACTACAACTTTTAGGGAAGAGAGGGTCTGAGACCAGGAAGCCTCTGCAGGGAGAGCGAAGAGCCTGAGCTGGAGAAATGGGGCATGCGAGAAGCTCTGCATGTCCTAGTCTCAGAGCTGCATGAGAAGACTTCCATTCAGAATTGACTGTTCTAGGAAAATTCCATGCACTTTCATGGAACCTGGTTGTTCAGTTCTTTTTGGTCTCTGTGCATGAATAAGCTGAGCTTAATTCCTGAGTCCATTGGATGAAATAATTTTCTTGATTTTCTATTTTTTGCAAGCAAAACAAGCCACATTATTTATTTGCACCAACAACCATGATGCCTATAACTTTGTTGGGAGACAATTTATATGGATGTGACTAGTGAACTGGCCATCTTCCAGCATTTAATATGATTGGGTATGATACAGGTATAAGGAAAATATAGTGTTTTTCATGCTTTGTCCTGGTATTGTTTTGTTGTTGTTGAAAGTTTTTTGCTTTGTTTATTTTTTATTTGTTGGTTTTGTCAATTTGACACAAGCTAGAGCATTGGTTCTCAACCGTCCTGGTGCTGAAACTCTTTCATATATTTATGTTATGGTGACCCCCAGCTATAAAATTATTTTTGCACCTACTTCATAACTATAACTTTACTTCTGTTGGAAATTATAATATAATCATAATCTGATATGTAGGATATCTGAAATGCAACCCCTGTGAAAGGGTCATTTGAGTCTTGTGGGAGTAGAGCCCCACAGGTTTAGAAACATTGAACTATAGTTATTTGGAAACTTCAATTGAGAAAATGCAAAATTCCCTTAGGAAAGTCTGGGAAACATTTTCTTGATTAATGATTGACATGGGAGAGTACAGCCTACCGTGGGTAGTGTTATTCCTATGCATGAGGTCCTGATTTTTGTTAGAAAGTAAGCTGAGCAAGCCTGAGGAACAAGCCAGCAAGCAACCTTCCTCCATGGCCTCTGTTTCAGTTCCTGCCTCCAAGTTCCTGCCTTGAGTTCCTTCCTGTGCTAATCTCCTTACTGGTGAACTGTGATCAGAATATGTAAGCCAAATAAACCCTTTCCTTTCCAAGTTGCTTTTTCTCATGGTGTTTAAGGCGTCAATAAAATCCCTAACTAAAACATTTGATATCTATTTTTTCCTGCTACAGAGTAATAGTTACCTTATTGATATCACGCATATTGCTTTTATACTATGTAAGCATGTTATATGTGTATTAATAGATAAACACTTAATTTACATGCATGTATATGTAGATGCATAAAATTAGTATATATTTTCTTCCTCATGTATAAAATATTTTTATTCCCCTAGGATTTAATATCCTTCATATAAATTTGATTAATTATAACTACTGCTGTATTTACATACATTATTAAATGAAACCAGTAGAGAAAGGATTTGCACACAACACAGAAAATTTCTCTCTCTCTCTCTCTCTCTTTCTTTCTTTCAACATATATGTGTATATTTAATCAATGATGATACAAGACATCAAAAGATACTCTTAAAGGGGCACTTAGAAGGGATGAGTTACAGAAGGATTTCTTTCTCAGTATCTTCAATAAATTTTATATTAACACATATGTCATTAAAGTCAATTAACTTTTGAAAGAGAAACAAGAAACAATGACAGATGCCTATTTTGTGTTATCCCACCCTGTTCACAGTACTACATCTGTGGTGGGTGAAGTCACAAAAGGCGGAGAAAAGAAAACACTAAACTACTCTGAGATCTGCATCTGCTCTAATTCATACTGTTATTTCAAAAATATGACAATATCCACAGATATTGACTCATGGGGTCCCACCCCTAGACTAAAACTTAGAAGCAGCTAATGACTGCTGATGAGAAAGAAGGAATTAATCTCTCCCAGGGTTGACCTCTCTAACTGATTATCTAATACAAAATGGTCATATATACACAAACCATACTAAACAGTATTATATATATATATATATAATATGTAATATATATATATATCTCATGCAGGTTTTTTTTCTTTTCTTCTTCTTTGATTTATTTTTAATTTGCTACCTCTGAATCAGGAAGAACTCTCTGAAAGGAATCATGTCTCTGCTTGTTTCTAGCAAATAGAGTCCAACTGAGAAAATGCTGGTATCAAAAAGCCATGCTAAATGCTGTTCTTTGTGTCTAAGATTTCTTTCCAAGCTTTCTCAGGTTTTACATGGATTTAGTCAGCCTCACCTTGGTACACCAATTTGTTGGGGAGACTGCTTGTTCATTTCTGGCTGCCCAGACTACAAAATAATCACTCAGAAACTTTATTATTTGCAATACTGTTTGGCCAATAGTTTAAGCATATTTTTAGCTAGCTCTTACATCCTAACCTAACCCACCTTCAAGAATACATATATATATATATATATAT
>LOEQ01001567.1:447582-470420 GCA_001685075.1 Bramus lutescens
AGTCGTGGCTTGCCAGCAATGATTTGGCGTGCTCCATCAGAGGCATCTGTCCCTCGTGGACTGCTACATGGCTTCTACTCTCCCCTTTTCTATCTGCTTGGAACTCCCTCCTTGCCCTATTCTGCTAAGCCATCGACTGAAACATATTTATACATTAAATAACAAACGCAACATATAGAAGAACTTCCCACACCATATAAATGTATGTGCAACTATATAATTACAACAAAGAGATCATCAATTTTAAACAGAGTTGGGAGGCATTGGAGGGGTTGGAGGGAGGAAAGGAAAGGAAAGGAAAGGAAAAAGTAGTGTAATTATGTTTTAATTGAACTTTTAATTAAAAAACAAGACAATATATAAAAACCACAAATATGAAGCTTTTCAGATTTTAATAAAAATCATGTCATTTACAGGGTGTTTCATAAGGCTTGTGGTCCAAAAATTTATTATTCACACTTTTAAACAAGAAAACACTTTCAAATAATTTTTAATAACTATATTAAAATAAATGGTATTAACTGTATCAAGTTGTGTGCCTTTGTTTGGAATGGACATAGACTACAATTTTAATATAATTAAAAAATTTAAGATATTTGAACAGCAAAGAAATATTCAGGAACAGAATTTGCCAGTTTAATAAATTTATTACCTTTAACAGTTTAAAATGTCTATTTTTCATTATTTTCATGTTGAAACTTGTAGCATATACCATCATGCTTTTAAAAATTATCGCTCATATAAAAGATTCCAGCTATTCTGATAGCACTGATAAAGGAATAAAGGATTGTTCTGGTTTCCCTTCTGTTGCTATGATTCAAAAAAAAAAACAACTTAGAAGACTAAATGATTTATCTGGCTTATGCTTCAAGGTCACAGTCCATCTTTAGGGGACACAGGGTGATAACTAAAGAGGGAATTCAAGACAGAAAGGAGTGGTGCTGGTGAGCTTACTTAATAGAATTTCAAGACTCAAGTTCCCAATATTTTGACAATCCTCCAGCAAAGTTGTCTAAGGCACAAAAGTCAAAGGATCATTGGGGTCTGTCATAGCAACATTTCAGTATTCTGGTGCAAAGTCTCATCTCATTCTGTTGCTGGGATAAACACTGACCAAAGGCCACTTAGAGGAGGAAAGGGATGATTTTACCTACAACTCTAGGAAGTCAGAATAGGAAAGTAAACAGGAACATGGAAGCAGAAATCACAGAAACACTGCTGACTGACTATCTTACATGTTCACACTTAGTTTGCCATCTTATATAGTCCAGGACCAGCTACCCGAGAAAAAGGGCTGACTACCTATGTATTAATTAACCATCAGGAACCCCCCCCCTTGGGAACATGAGAGTCACAGGAGAGGGTAGAAGGGGAAAGAGAAGGAAGGGAGGGGAATGGAAAAATGTGTAGCTCAATCAAAACAATAAAAAGGAAAGACAATCCTTCCAGAAATACCCCAGAGTTGTCTTATCAAAATAGTCTCTTAATTGAGATCTGCTTCCTAGGTGAATCTTCACTTGCAAGTTTTTGGTAAAAGAGAACTATGGCAGAAGTTTAGTTTTATACACTTTTTACAAAGTCCTTAATTGACTTACTACATAATCACTCTTGTGGAAATTATATACCTTCTCAATAAGACTCAAGACTATACCTTCAAATGGCCTTTACAAGATGACTAAGGAGATTAAAGAAAGGAGGTACAAAATATAGGCATCAGGAATGGGTGTACAAATCCCTTCTTTACCAGGAATAGAATTTGTATGACATTGTTGAGATCTCCATTTCCATAGTGCAAATAAATGGGATATAAAGTCACTTGGGAAGAGTAGATTTGGAATCAAACTCTAAAATACCACATTCCACACCAAGGTCAAGGAGATGGCAGGAAATGAATGACAGTTCTAGGTTCAGGTAAAGCAAAGAAAATGGATAAAAAAAACTATTCACAAAAGACAGAGCTGAGTTGGTGACCTATTGTTTCTTTGATCAGTACCGGGGAAAGAAGCTAGTAAAACCGTAAGGAGACCCAGGATTTGTCTAAGTTGTCTATGGTGAATTTTCTGGACTTGCATTCTGGTATAAGTAGTTACTTGCAACATGGGCTTGTCTTCTAAGAATTCATATGTTTATAGATCTTTTGCCAAGCATAAGTGTATATTACCAGAAAGGTCAAACATTGACTCCCACAGCTATGTTCTGCCTTCAAGGATCCATGCAACATCCTTTACATTCAATTTTGCCTTTTGACATCACTGACATTTAATCATCCCTTCCACTTGAGGATGCAATTGCTCTAGGCATATTTCCTGCTTCTTCACACTAGAATAAAGTGTAGGGTATAGTATAATTCTTGCAGAATTTAATATATGTGCATGGATACATATGTGTTTTTTACCTCTCTTTATTAACAAACATAATTTCAAAGGCAAGTTCATCATATGTGAAAAACCATGTGACATTTAGCTTTCCAAATATAGCTTATTTAATTATTTAATATAGCATGAAAATTTCCTGTTCCATATAGCTTTTGCAACTGCTGGGTTTTAATTTTTTTCACAATTACAGAAGCTCCATATGTATGAGATACTTACCTTATTCGTCATCTCTTGAGAGACATCTAGATTAGTTCCTAGCCCTGACTGTAATGAAGAGCACATCAAAAATTTGGCATTTAAGTATTGATGGTATGTTGTCTTCTCAAAGAAGTATTGTATTTCCTTGCTAAATTTGGTCTATTCAATTGCTCCATATAAGGAAATATTAAACTCTTTCTAATATTAACATGTTAATAATTAAACAAGATAACACTTCTGCATCAATTATCAGAAGTGCTGACATAGATCTCAATTATTAATAATAGTTAGTCATTAAAATATATAAATTAAGGATAATATATAAAATAACTAACTTTTAAAAATAGGAGTTCTAACATTGGCTAAGGAGGCAAACAGATACACATAAAATTAGCTGTAAACCCCAAGCAATAAAAAAGAACAATTCAACACAAGAGAAGCAAATCTTCTCTACTGGTAGTCAGTAGATATGAACTGATTGAAGGCTGTATATCTGGTGAGGAAGTCCAAATGTAGGTGAACTTTGAAGGACAGGTTCTTCTAGGATCTTTTATTGCAAGTGAGAGAAACTAAGCATAAAAGAGTAAAATCTTAGTTCACAGAACTGTAAGAAGTCTAAGGTCCTGACCTTGACTGTCTCTTATTGGGTCTAGGAGTTCACATTTAAGGGCTCTGACATTTAACGTCTCCATTGGTGCCAGTCCCTACCTCTCTCTATGTGGAACATCACATTACGGTTGGGTAAAATGTTCTCCTTGGACCAATTAGTGAGGTCAGGAATCCTGGAATGCTCTAGATAACTTAGGTCATATGCCCAGTTTCTTGAGAGTGAACTGTGTGTGTGGTACCATGACTGACAGACATGTTGAGACAGCCAGGAGAGACAGAATAAATGGCTGCTGGAAGAAAAGTGTAGTTCTAAGAATCAGGAGGAAGAGAAAGACATAGAGCTAGAAATAGTAAGAGGATAATGGACTTTTGTTATTAAGGATACGAGAGCGCAGGTTGAGATCCCATACAGGGGAACTTTACTGTGGAAACTAAGGGAATGAAAACTTTACAGGTGGAGAAGAACTCATACGTTGGATTATTTATCCAACTAAACCAGGCCTCTTCACAGGTGTGCTTCTTCAACTGCCCAAGCAATGCTTGCTTCAGTAATCAGCCAATAGCACACATTAAGCATGTTTTGATCTGCGAATGAGTAAATAAAACAGAGAGAGTTGAACAAATGCTTGTTTTCACCTTAAAATTTTTTTGCTATTTTGTAGGTAATGAAAGGGAGGAGGCGCTGTTTAGCTTCTTTCCTGAGGCCATGCAGCTCAAGGCAGAGAGAACTTGTTATCGGAGTCAATCTTGTTATCGGAGTCAACCCTCATTCCATTTTGGGTTTTCTTGCCACCATCCCACAACTTTCTCTTTTAAAACCATGACTGTTTTCTAGTCTGACTCACAGAATGCTCAACACAGGCGATTCGCAGCCAAGTTTTATTACCAACATATTTCTTTAGTTCCTCAACTTCTCATGAAACACTTTGAACTAAATTACATTTGTATCCCTGTAACTCAGGAGCTTCTAGACACTCGCATCAGAAGAGAACTTAGAAGCCATTTAGTCCGGAGAACATTGTACTGTAAACTGCAGCAAAGGAAGCATTCCCGTCAGAGAAAGAAGGGAGGGCCCAACCTCCTTTGTTCATTACTGTCTAGGGACTGAGTGAGTGCTACAGCTATTGAATAGATTTCTTCCCACACGTCTCTAATAAAATGCCCAACGGGCTCTCACTTCAACATAGTCTCAGGAGTTCAAAAAATAAAAGATAAAGCATAGAGTCTGTCCCCATGGTGCAAACACAGAATCATGGTTCTCCTGGGTGCAGCAAAGCTGGCAGCCACTAGGATCTGACATATGGAACACCCACATTCAAAAATATCAGGACTCAAGACTGGTACATTGTTCCCATCCCAGCCACCTCTTCATCTCCTAAATCTCTTATACTTGAATAAAGACAGCCACCTGTTTGGCTCAACAAGACTGTGAAAGAGACAGGCCGAAGGGTGGCTGGAGGGTGGTGTGTGAACCAGGAACAGCACTGTGTGTGGTCTCTCCAGCTCCACTCTCAAATGATGCTGCAGACAGAGACAATCTGCTCCCCCTCCTCCCCAGTCCACAGGCTTAGTTTAAAAAAAAATTCATATTTTTGTTGCTGACCTTTAAAAGTAAGACTCTACATCTCTAGCTTCAAATAGAGTTTGGGAAAGCCTTGTGTTGTCTGTTAATGTTATATTAAAATATGATATGGCACTCCCCACTCATTAAATATCACTGTGTGTTTTATAAGCTTTCAGACTTCAGAAGACCATGCCAAAACAATGGAAATACAATCTTTGCACATCCTAAAATATTTTAGAATCCCCTGGGAGTTTCCCCATCAGATGAAAGTGGAGAGCTTTGACCTCTTAAATCTCTTCACTTTGGACAGATCCTCACCATGAAAAAGCAGGTGGGAGAAACTCCCTGAAAATTACCTTGAGAACTGAAGCTGTCTCAGGGGAGGATCGCATGGAACAGAGTGCTTCTAGGGATGCTTAGAGTAAGCCCTGCATCAAAGAGGATCTTAATAGCCAGTCCTGTGAGAAAAATGGGCAGAAGGGTGGAAATTAGAGTATTGCTGCATAGATCATAGAAGTTCCAAAAAAATGAAGGAAAACAAAACTCACATAGTCTAGTCTAGACCACTTTTAGATATGTACCCAAGTGATTAAATCAACAAATCATAACGATACCTGTACACTCATGTGTGTTCTGAAATTACTCTTAGTAAGCAAGTCATGAAATCACCCTCTGGTGCCTACCAGCTGAAGGATAGATAAAGAAAATACGGTATTGGTACATGACAAAGTTTTATTCAGCCGTAAATGAAAACAGTTCTGTCATTCGCTAGAACATGGATGGAGTAGAGATCATTGTGTTTTGAGTGAAATAGGTGAAAAACTACAAATGCAGGTAGCCCTTATATTGGAATATAGTTACAATTCATATGTTTGTATAAATCCATGCATATAAAGAATGTAGACATACTTTATATGGTATCTATACTCTATAAGGGAATCTATCCATTTTCAGGATATGGAAGTGGAAAGATTACTATTTAAGAAGAGCGAAAGGACCAATGAGAATTAGAATTGGAGGAAAACAAGGTACCATACCATAAACACATATGAAAATGTCTCACTACAAATCAAATGCTATGAATTTGTAACTGATCTGATGATTAAATGTAAAATGAAATCATGTCAAAGTTAGTTCTGGTACTACTTTAATCCTGAACAAAGAGTGTGGAAGAGTTCAGTACGAGCATTTTGGTTGGATGTAATTCATATTTGTCCTAAATTAATTCTGCCCCATTGAATTAGTTTCTTTTCTCATTACTGGACTAAAGAGCTACGAAAAGCAGGTTAAAGAAGGCAGAACTTCACCATTCCCATGAAGGGCGAAGGTGGAGGCAAATATGAATGGAGAGAGAGAGAGATCAGAGACAAATACCATTAAATATGTTTTGTTAAAGCCATAGGGAAGCATATTATTGTATAAGCTTTCTTAGTTAAATGGAATTATGACACACAGAGTAATAATACTCCTCTCAAGAACCAGGAACCCCCAAACTAAATTATAATGGCAGGCATGACCAATTTCCCTTTGCATTGTTGCTCAGGGTGAGCCCAAGCCTCTCCAAAATTGCAATCTGGACTATTGACTTTGCTTTACTCACCTTTCCAAATCTGAGAGGAACTCCATGCCTGGTATAGCAAAACTATCCTAGCCATGGCAGAAGAAACCATAGAACCTAGAGGAACATGTTACTGTCATTTTTCTAAGTTAATATAATTTTAGCTGTATTCTAAATACTTATCCTTATAGGCACAGATAACTTTAGCTCTATATTTCATTAAAGAAGTTTCTTTGTGTCAGGCAGTGGAAGCACAACATTTAATCCCAGCACTTGGGAGGCAAAGGCAGCCAGTCTTTGTGAGTTCAAGGCCAGCCAGGTCTACAAAGTGAGCTCCGGGATGGCCAGGGCTGTTAAGTTACACAAAGAAACTCTATCTCAAAGAAACAAGGGGGAAAAAATTTTCTTTGTGCAGCAAGCAACTGCCCAAAATGGAAAGAATAAGTGACTATGGGGTACCCAACCATAGCTGATACAACTGTTAGAACCTTCTGGAACTCGAGTCCAGCCTATCAGGCACTTTCTTTAGGTCTGGTGGGCATTGCACTTATGCAGTCATGGATACATATGCAGATGATATATCTAGACCCAGAAAATTAAAATAAACATATCTACTTAAAAGAGAGAGAGGTGGGGGAATAGAATTCTGGTCCTAAATTTCCTCCACGTATACATGTACTGTAGTTGAATATTTTCAGGATATTTCATTCTGTGGGTCCTGGTATGGAAACCTGAGAATTGTTCATCGAGAACATTAAGTGTCTTGACAATCAGATTAGCTCACTTTTCACATGTTTTTGTGCATGGGTTGCGTTTTACAGCTATGAATACTGAGGCTTAAGCAGTGACACAATTAAGCCGTGTTTTAACAGATCTCAGCTGACTAAGGACTGGTTAGTTGGGAAAAATACATTTTCCTATGGTTTTTAGGCTGCTTCAGATAACCCAAATCCTGTCACCTTATATAAGTCCCTGGCCTTTAGCCCAGCATGCCCTAGGCATATCAGCTAAGAGAGAGACTACACTGGAAAAATTCTTCCCTTCAATTGCTGAGCAGTGTTGTGCTTTAAGGCTGTTTGACAGGAGCTTGTGAGGAATTGATGGGGGCCTGTTTGTTTAGCTTTAATACTGAAGGTCAGGACACCCCTCCCTGGAGAAGTGGCATTAATATTCTCAGCAACTCTGCACTATCAAAGGCTCCTTGTTCAGGGCTCTTCCAGAGCCCTCAATGGCAGCTTTGTTTACTTCCTTAAGGATCTCTTCAAGAAATTAACAGATACCTACTTTATATATAAGACTCAGTTGGTGGCAAGTGACAGAATACTAGTCTAAAACTATTTTAGTGGAGAGGATTCTATTTTTTTTTCCTCTGTAAATTAAGCATACGGAGGTGTGAAGCTAAGTTCAGCTTTAGGTGAAGATAATCCTCTCCGGATGACATTTCTCTCCTGCCTTATCTCAGCTCTGCTTCTGCTGCAGAGACTCCACTAGAGGAATTGATCACTCCTATTGGTGACAATGGTGTTTTCAAAGCATCTCTGGCGAAGGCATTACCATCTTTATTCCCAGTGGGTACCAAGGCTACCTGACAATCCTGTACCAATCATGTACCAATTGTTGCCATGCAATATGACAGGCTGATTGATGATACTCCACAAAGAGACATTAGAGTTAGCTAAGGGTGGATTATACTTTTGCTCTCTAGGATTGTTAGGAAGAAATTATCAAACTGCTAGGTGCAAAAACAGGGGCCTTATGCTTTAAAGTCCCAGGCAATGTTTCTCACCCTCGGGAAGTTTAAAATTAATTGGTCAATCATTCAGGAGTTAAGTGTGTGTGTGTGTGTGTGTGTGTGTGTGCTTCATATGAATCTGTAGAAACTATACACTCTTTGTGATGTATGGTGAAATATCAATTTGTTATAGGAGATCTTACATTGTTACAGAAAAGTTACACATAATAGAAAGTATGTAAATGTGAGAATTGTCAAAAGAGGATTCAATGTTGAAGGGGAAGATAGGAATTAGTGGCCTGGATAAAGTGTAACAGAGCACAGTTCAACAGGAAGACAGAGTTTCCCATATCATAGATGGGTGCAGAGTTCTGATAAATTGTTAGGTATTTTACAGAGAAGAAAGACATCTGATTTTCTTAAGCAAAGAAATGAAAAACATCCAAAAAGACAAAGATGCTAATGACCCTGATTTTCAGATTAAACATTCTATCCATGAAAATGGACGTAGGAGCATGTGGGACATATATTGGTAAGTGAAAGTGTCTGTGTTAGGAGGAACAGAAGTCTAAAAAGAAAAGGACACATTATAAGGTACCAGGATCCATGGCCAGGGTTGAAACTGAATTATTGCTGTCACGCAGACTTTAGAAATGGAAGCTGTTAGGCCTAGGGGGAAAAAACAAAACAAAACAAACAAACAACAAAAAAAAAAAACAACCCGAAAAAACAACTCAGATAATCATGTCAAAAATGGCCTTCAGGGGTGAATTCAAATGTATGAAGGGGTATTTTTTCCACCTATACAGGTGATTATTCGAGCACGAGTTTACCAGTAGTAGCTCAATAGTGTTTACACGTAGAACCTCAGGCACAAATGATTCACGTTCAGCTCCCTCAACATGAGCCGCCCTGGCAAAGGAGAGCCAACCAAGATGATTTCCCAGCAACTATGACTAAAGAAAGCAGGATTGCCTGAGTTGTCCTCTCAACGGGAGCACATTTAGGAGGTAACACACCCTACCTTGTTCATGCACACTGGTCTAGGATTTGGGGGATTATTTCTAGCTGGTCCCATGGAGAGAAAGCTCTCTGTAAAGATGGAACAAAACAAGAACCAGACGAGGAAAACCCTGAACACTGGAGGTAGTCAATTTCCAACCCAGTCCCAGTCATAGACTGCTGATTTGTCAGTGGTCTCCTTTATTGAAAATGTATTTAATAAAACTAACACTTCTATATTCTTATAAAGTTTGAATAAAGCTTCAACAATTCCCATTTAATAAATGCTATTCTTGAATTTGGAGAAGCATGAGAGGGATTTATTGACAGGATGATGGCGTCTTCATTTTGTATCTTGCATGGAGTATAGGGAGGGGAAAAGAGACTAAATCCAAATATGATCTGCTAAATTCTTTGTACCTAGCACATGACTGATTGGCTAAACCAGTCTTTGAAAAAAGTGGGTGGTCAGAGTGTAAAAGGCAAAGAGTTTTCTTGTTGTTAGAGACAGGTACTCAATATGTATCCTAGGCTGGCACCAACTGGTAATCCTTCCTTTACCTCCTGTGCAGAGATCACAGGTATACATCACAATGCCCTCCGAAAATCCAAGTTCTTTGGGGTCCTATTCACATTTAGAAAGTGTATTGTCCAAAAGCAAACATTTTTCAAGGGGACAGAAACTACAGCTTGCCTGGTAACATGTGTTGTCAAATGGAATGTGGGATTTTACTTAACAATGAAGTCACACAATAGTTTTATTACATATTTATTCTTTGACAGTGGAATATGATGGGTTCTTGTTCTTCTCCCTTTCCTATTACCCTTTCTCATCTTCTCCTCCAGTAGCTGTAACTCTTCTTCCAATGAAGTTTCTTTTCCATTTTCAAATCTCCTTTTTGTGCATGACCCATGGAGTTGAAATAGGTTCACCTGCATGAGTATGGATGAGAGGTGATTTGCTGGAGTACTTGTTCCCAGAGCCACTGTTAATAGTTGATAGTTCCTTATGGATGCGTGGATCTCTAAGTCTTTTACCATTACATAAGCTTAGCAACATCACTTACAAGCGGTGCATCAGAACTGCAGCTTTTGTGCCAGATGTCAATTAAAATTTTTATGATGCAGATGTTCCAGGACTACAGGAGGGATATCCTGACTAATTCTGCCCACAAATCCTAAACTAAACCCGAAAGTGTATTATCTGCTTGCTGGACAGCATAATAAATTAGATTAAGTAGAAATGAAAAGCTCTCCCTCCAGGCTTAATGAAAAGGGGCTTTAGTGGAGGAAGCCGGAAGAGCTTAGATTCCTCCTACAAGCATCTGAAATCAAGCAGTGTGTCTGTTTTGCTCTGTCTTCCATTAGTGCCACTGTTAACCTTAATGGTGGACCAACACTCTTGCTGCTTCTTTGGAATCTACACATGTCAAAACCAACATAAAATAGATGTCATCCCACAGCTAAACACTGAAGAGAGAGAGAAGAGTAAGCGGAGAACACGTACGGACAGGGTTGAAAATTCATGTGATCTTTGGATTCAGTATGAGGCCCAAAGATAGAAATACATATAATCTAGGAAGGGACAACTGTCATTTTACTTACAAGTAGTTTGAGACCTCCATTCACTTCTCAATGATATTTCCCATTAAATTTGAAAGAAAATCTTGAGTCTCAATATTTCTGTCTGGGTTCTTTCTTGCTACAATAGTTATTTCATTTGCTATGAATGTTCTTTTGCATGACCACAAAAGAAATCCATTCTGCTGCAGGAACATTGCATATGTGAGTGTGATTCTCTGAACATCACCTTCCCTCTGTTTCCATGTGTCTCATTCTATGTCTTCAGATGACCTCTACAGAAATACCTTCCTTTACATTCTCCTTGAGGTCACCGGGCACCGTCTGCTTCCAAACACTACCCAGGAGCAATCATTCTCCATCACAAATTCCCATGTGCTTGTTCCCGTCCTCCCTATGAGAATTACTCATTATCAGGGAATAATATTTTTTCCTCTTGAGACTCATTAAGGCTAGTGGAATGCTCACTATAAAGCTTTGAGAAGATGGGATTTGTTTTGATTTAAACTTTTGGGTATCCAACCAAGATTGCTTAGTCCTATTCCCATGGGCAACACTCCATGACAATAGGAGCAAGCTTCAAGGGTGCTAGCCTTTTTTTGTGCCTCCATTAAAGTTCACTTCATGGTGTTAATGAAGGAGAAAGAACTGTAGGAAAAAGCCAAGGACAATAAATCCCTAAGGGCTGGTCCCTACTGCCCTACTTCCTGCAACTTGGCTCGATCTCCTCAGTCTCAGCTTTTCAAATAATGTCATCATCCAGTAAACAATATTCAAAATTTAAAACCACAGTCCATAGTTCATTTGCAAGTAAAACATACCCATTCTTGTGTTTAAATGATCTCCCAAAAGTTAAACTTAAAATATCAAGGATTATTATCCTGCATACATGGTTTCAATGTATGTTTACTTAACACAAGCAATACTTCAGACATTTGTTTTTCTCTCTTATGTAAAATACATATGCTAATCTATGACAAGCATATATATATAAAACTAACATATATACATTTTATATATACAGATTTATATATACACACATATACTAACCATCCTATATATAGAGAGCTAACCTTATAGCAAGCAAAGGTCTGTTGAAAATAATATTTATATCTGAATCCTAAAAAGCATACTCAAAATCAAAACAAAATTTACCAAAGGGCTTCACATGTCTATCAACCCAAAAGCAACTGCTCAGGCTTTCTATTCATTAATTAATAAGATAACATTTTCTACCACTCTAATTATCAAGGATTACAAAATAAATAACATCCACTGTTGGCAGCAGTACAGAGAAAGGACTTTGTCGTACATTAGCAGTGGGAGGGAAGCACGTTTACAGCTTCAGTCCGTTGCAAATTTGCCAACGCACATCCAAGGACTGTGAGCTTACCTTGGCCTGTAGTCCAAAAATAATCCACTTCCTGTAAATTAAGTTTTAAGACAGAAAGAACTGAGCAAATATTTGAGTTAAGAAATTTTCACTGTAGGATTATGTAAGGAAATTTAAGTGGCAATGATAATGTAAATCCTGAATTGTAGTCATGTGGGAAACATACATTCAATGATACTGGATGCATAAGACCCCAAGTTCAGATACTAAGCTCGTAATGATATGGAATGCATGAATTGGAGATGTGGTATTTACTTTTCTGGGTGGATTACAGTGCTTATCAGGACTGATTAAATCGTTATTAAGCTCACAAATGCGGAATGTTAATTGACGATAGCTGTAACATTCTGCTGAAGACATCTGCTATGACTGAATTTGAAATGTTCCCCACAGGCTCGTGTGCTGCCTACTTGGTCCTCAGCTTGTGATGCTATTTTAGAAGGTGGTAAAAACTTTCAGACATGGGACCTGGCTAGAGGAAGTGAGTACTGGCTTATGTTTTGCAACATTTATACCTCATTTTAGTTTTTTATTATTCTTTTCATGCTTCCTGTCCACCAGACATTGAAGACACTCTGGCTTCATGTTCCCTCCACCATGATATTTTACACAAGAGCATAAGACAATTAACAATGCACTAAAGTCTCTGAATCCCTGAGCAAAGTATATATTTTTCTGTGTCATAACGATTGGAATTGTAACTAACCACATATCAAAAAGTGTTTTATGGGAAGAAGTTTAAATAACAATGGTTTAATGATCTGTGAGACTGAATGGTGATGAAGTCACATGGTAAAAGGCCTAATTTTGCATAAAATGCTTAGCGATGCTGACTTTAAGAGCAAATGGGAATAAGAGTCCTGTTCTTTTTCCTCTTTAATTCCCTGCATTTCCCATTAAAAACCTATTTATTCAGGGAAGTAATAATATTAATACAAACAAGGTCTTATCAGAAGAGAAGAATGTATTTATTTAGGCTCTCCACGGAATTTTCCTAGAACTATTACATTTCTGAATCTCTCCATGGGAAATAAAGACAAGTCCACTTCACCCTGTGACTCTGGCAGACATCTCCCCCACCTGCAGGCAGGAAAAGCATATTTAAGCCATCCCAGCTCCTCCCCTTAGACCCAGACCAGCTTCCTCATCCTCAGCCTCCGCAGCATCATCTTTGTACTGCTCACCCCCATTGCTTTTCCTCTGGGAACTCCTGAAGAGCATGGAATAAAATACTCAAACTCACAGCTGGGACACAAGAATTAACAGCTTTAGATTAATTATTCCCTAAGTAGTTAATAAATAGATATAGCAAAATACTCAAATCAAGAAAGTGATCAGCTTAATGCAAACTAAACCATAAGTAAAATACTTCCACTATGTATATACTGTACATAATATAAACTATGCATTTTAGTATACATAATATATACTCAGTATAGTTGGCATGTTTGGGATGTTACATGGGACATGGTTGTGTTACTACACTGCCCTTGCCTCTTTAGCTCTGGATAAGTTGTTGATAGTCCTGAACTCTTGAATTCTCTTACACAAATTTACTATGGGCTGAGGGTGATACTATTGTTAGCTTACAGTTGTTTGCCAAAATATATCAGTGTTTGAAGTACACTAGTTAAAGTCAGGCATGAAGACCTATGATACGGACAGACTCATTTTTCTATCACAAAACAGTAGGCTCGGTTTCAGCAGATGTGTTGATAATGTGTGTTTGTGGGATTCTACATGTTCTTGTCATAATTTTACTGTTAAAGAAGGAATATTCTTGAATTGGATATGCCCTTTTATGAAATAATGAAATCAAGAAATAACAATCAATTATTTTGTTTAAAAACTGCATTCCAGGCAAAGAGTGAGCATCCTCATTTTGCATTGTACAACCCTGAAAATATGTGGAGGTGTACACTTCTTCCCACAGTTCTAGGCTACTGACATTAGAAGTTGGATTCAAACCCTGGTCTTTCAAAGCTCCGAATCTGAGATATGGAATGAACTTAGACATCACTAATGCCTCCTGTTGGTTCTCCTAGTTTCTAACAGCACTGCAGTGGAGAAAAGAGCAGCCTATGACCCCCACGCTGCACCCATCTGTTAACTATCTTATTTGGAGACACGCTTCCATCTGTAACCCACTGTGAAGGCATGCCATTAATGAGACACTGAGAACAAACAGAAATTGTGCTTCCTCTCAAGGCTCTGCTACAAGCTGCCTAATTGGAATTTATGAGTAGCCGTGGTAAAATTTCTACATAATAAAATCCTTAGACTTCTCTTGAACTCTTAATATTCCAACAAAGCATCAGTGACAGAATGCATAAGTCAAATCTGCTTTCACTATATTGTGTATCTGTGTGTCTCTCTGTGTGTGTGTATTTCTATGTTTAGGGAGAGAAAAGTTGTTTACATAAATCTGATTCATAAAACAGTTTGCTGTTTCATGTCTTCTCTTTACTTATTCAAACCTGAAGTGGATGAAGTTCAAACTTCATTTGTAGAAACACAATATTTGTTGCAAACCTGGTGCTTGGTTGTTTGTCTTCATAAGTACCATCTTCACTTCTCATTGTGGATTTTGGTTCATCCTTTGAGCTTCGCACAAGTGGCCCAGGTCCAACTGAATGCTAGCATTTTTTCTACCATCCTGATAATGATAAATAACAAAATGATAACAACAACAACAATTACAACAACTTGTCATCTCTGAAACAGCTTCTATTAATGATGCACAGTGTCATCCCACCATGCAATAAAGTAGCTAGAAATGATCTTAGTTTATAGCTAAGGGGTACTCAGAGACATGCACTGGATCTTAAATATCTCTGCAAAGTCCATATACTAATGATGTGTTTGCCATTCTTTGCTGCTATTGGGAGCTAAAGGAAAGTTTAGGAAATTGGAGCCTGAGTGGGAGGAAGTTGGTCACTAGGATGTTCCTTTAATGGAAGTATAGGGACCCCAAGTTTCCTAAAAGTCAAGAGGTGAGAAGCATTCTCTCGTATATGCTCCTCCCTCTATATACAATCCTACCACAGGCTCACAGTGATGGAACCAAATAAAAACACACAGAAGAGTGAAGAAGCAGTGTAGAGCAAAATTGAGCATCTTTCATAAAGAGTCTTATGCCATGTCTTAAAAATTCTAGCCACCTACTGTAATAGAAAGTCATTTCTTTAATACATTTATTTTGTTAGTTTTAAAACTATCTTTTTTATTTTACCTATAAATCCCAGTTCCCACTCCCTCCCCTTCTTCTACACCTTCCTTCCCTACCCCACTCCCCATTTACTCCCCAGAGAAGGTAAAGAACATTGCTTTGAGGATGGACAAAGCCCTACCTACTATATCTAGGCTCATCAAGGTATCCATACAAAGAGAATGGGTTCCAAAAAGCCAGCACAAATAGTAGGAATAAATCCTTGTTCCACAGTCAGTGGCCCCCACAGACAGCCCCAGTCATACAACTGTCACCCTCATTCACAAGGCCTAGTTTGGTCCTCTGCTAGTTCCTTCCCTATCCAGCCAGAGTTGGTGAATTACCAGTAGCTCAGGTAAGCTGTTTTAGCAACTATCCTCACCACGCTCTGGACTTCTTTGCTCATATTCTCGCTCTTCAGAGTCTTTAACCTGACTTTGGGAGCTCAGCCCAGTGCTCCTCTGTGGATCTTAAGGTTCCATGGTGATATTAAAGATACTCATCAGTCTGACTACAGGGCAAGGCCAGTTTCTATTGCTTAGGGTTTTAGCAGGGGTCATGCTTGTGGATTCATGGGAATTTCTCTAGTGTTGTAATGGCTCCCTAAATCAAGGTATCTCTTTCATTTTTTCTCTGTTTCCGTCCTTCCCCCATCTCCACCATCCTGTTTCCTCTAGTACTCCTTCCCTCACTCCTCCTCCCTTTCTGATCTTCTTTCTGCTCCACCCCCATGCGCCTATTTTTGTCAACAGATCTCATCTGTTTCCCCTTACCAGGGGGACCTATATATGTTTCTTTTAGGGTTTTCTTTCTTACTTAGCTTCTCTGGGGTTGTGGACTATTGGTTCCTTATCCTTTGCATTTCAGCTAATATCCACTTATGAGTGAGTACATATCATGTTTATCTTTCTGGGTCTGGGCTACCTCACTTGGGATTTTTTTTCTAGTTCCATGCACATGAATACAAATTTCAAGATGTTATTGTGGTTCACATTTTCTTTATCCATCTTTTGTTTGAGGAGCATGTAGGTTGTTTCCAGGTACTGGATATTACAAATAATGCTAATACGAACCTAGTTGAACAAATGTCCTTGTAGTATAATTGAGCATCCTTTGGGTATATGCCCAAGAGTGGTATTGCTGGGTCCTGTGGTAGGTTGATTCCCAATTTTCTGAGAAAGCACCATACTGATTTCCAGAGTGGTTGTACAAGTTTACATTCCTATTAGCAATGGGGGAGTGTTCACCTTTCTCTGCATTCTCTCCAGCATAAGCTATCATTGGTGTTTTTGATCTTAGCCATGCTTACTAGTGTAAGATGGTATCTCAGAGTCTTTTTGATTTCCATTTCCCTGATGAGTATGGATGCTGAACAGTTCCTTAAGTGTCTTTCTGCTATATGAGATTCTTCTGCTGAGAATTCTGTTTAGATCTGTAACCCCTTTTTTAATTGGATTATTTAGTATTTTGATGTCTAATTTCTTGATTTCTTTTTATATTTTGGAGATCAATCCTCTCTCTAATATGCGGTTGGTGAAGATCTTTTTCCATTCAGTAGGCTGTCTCTTTGTCTTATTGGCTGTGTTCTTTGCTTTACAGAAGCTTCTCAGTTTTAGAAAGCCCCATTTACTTATTGTTGCTCTTAGTGTCTGTGCTACTGGTGTTATATTTAGGAAGTGGGTCTCCTGTGTCCATGCATTGAAGGCTAATTCCCTCTTTCTCTTCTATCAGATTCAGTGTAGTCAGATTTATATTGAGGTTTTTAATCCATTTAGACTTGAATTTTGTGCATAGGGATAGATATGAATCTATTTGCATTCTTCTACATGCTAACATCCAGTTATGTCAGCACCACTTGCTGAAGATGCTTTCTTTTTCTGTTGTATAATTTTTGCTTCTTTGTCAAAAATCAGGTGTTTATCCATGTGTGGATTAATATCTGGGTCTTCAGTTTGATTCCATTGGTTAATATTTCTGTTTTTATGCCAATACCAAGATGTATTCATTACTGTAGCTCTATAACAGAACTTGATGTCAGGGATGGTGATGCCTCTGGAAGTTCCTTTATTGTACAGGAATATTTTAGGTTCCCTGGTTTTTTTGTTTGTTTGTTTGTTTTTCCATATGAAGTTGATTATTGTTCTTTCAAGGTCTGTGAAGAATTATGTTGGAATTTTGATGTATATTGCATTGAATATAGAGATTCTTTTTGGTTGTATTGCCATTTTTGTTATGTTGATCCTATCTATCCAAGAGTATGGAAGATCTTTCCATTTTCTGGTATCTTCTTCAATTTCTTTCTTCAAAGACTTAAAGTTCTTGTTGAACAGATCTTTCATTTCTTTGGTTAGTGTTACAATATATTTTATTTTATTTGTGGCTATTGTGGAGGGTGATGTTTCTCTGATTTCTTTCTCATCTTCTTTATCACTTGTATATAGGAAGAATTCTAACCATAAAATGTAATAGAATATGGGCTTGAAACAAGAGACATAGAAATAACGCAAACATGAAACAAAGTGCCCAGAAAGCCCCAAAGAAAGAAAAGCCCATGAACTTAACCTTCGCTACCAAGGAGACTCTCAAGAAGTGAGGATGGCAAATGTAGGAAGTGGAATGTAAAATTATTGGCAGCAGAGCACCCGACATAGCAAATCTCTATGCTACTGTGGATTATAGTAGAGACTAGCACTTTAGAAGTCACCTTTTCCAGGCTCTCAATACCACAGTCAATTCACTGAGACCCAAGCAATAGGAGTCTTTTGCAAGTCTTCTCTGCCCCACCCAGGCATCACTACTCACAACTGGCACCAGGGCCAATGTCCACTCAATTCTGGTCTCCCTGTTTACTCGGCCTTCCCCCTTCCATTCTGCCACTCCCACCTCCACATCAACCTTTTGTGACAGGCTTCTCACTGACAAACTTGCAAACTTCTCTTCTACCAACAGAGTTGATGGTATTGTGGAATTTTTGTTGGGGGTAACAGGAATATTAGTGTTATAGTTAGAAATGATATATTTACGATTCTCTTTTAAATAGTTGCTAAAATGCTATAATCTGGGACTTGCTTTGCAGAGAAGTAACTGGAATGAGTGCACATAAAATCAATCCTGAAAAACCCAATAAGTCATAGCTCTATCTCATGGTAATTGATCACACTATTTCATCAACTTGATTTTGAAGTTATCCATTAAAAAAGGTTTAGAGGCTATGGAGTTCTATTGAAATAAGAATCCTGTAAACTGGAAAGCTGTCCCTGAGCCCTTCTTGTTTCTCCATCCTCTTTGTGGCCCTTCTTTCTTTGTTCTCTCTGCTCCAGTGACCTTCCTGGCCTTTGAAAATGCCAGGTTCTTCCTGTCACAGGGACTTTGAACTTGCTTATGTTTCTTTCTCTTAGCCACAGGGTGCTTTGAAATTAGATCTCACTCAATATAGCTTCCTTAGAGGGTTTTTACATCCCAACTTTTTCTTTCACACTCACCTACACTACCATATTTTATCTTCTGTAGCATTTTGAAGGTGTTTTTTTCTGTTTATTTACATATTGCCATGGTTTAGCCCTCTGTGCAATTAGGTGACTTGCATGTGTCAGGAATTCTGTCTTGTTAGATCAGACAAACCTTTATTAGAGACATGCTGAAGTTTTCCTGCCATCCCAAACATACTGGTTCACAACTTCCAGTTTGTGCATAGAAGGTTTAAACTTAGCAAACTTTAGTATTGTCCTCTCAATGACTGAGCAAAAGCATTGGCTTTTACTATCCAAGAAGTTAAGGTCACAGAAGGTCTTTGCCTAGCATGGGGCAAGGTTCTGTCCAATTATGAATTTTCTTTTCCTAAATCAAAATATTACCACATTTGAAAAAGCCTGTGGCACAGAATAAAAATGGGAGGTGATTATGTTGAAGGAAGCTGGTCATTTCAGGGAGCAGAAAAATTAAAACAAAAATGTTGTAAGTGTATGGGACTGGACCAAGGCTGGCTGCTTTATACCATTGCAAAAAACTTGAAATTTATTTTGGCAAGTTGCATTCATTTTCTACTGGTGTCAGAAATATGCTATCACAAAGTTAATGGCTTAACTCCTCACATGTTTATTATTCCACAGTTTTGTAAGTCAGTTGTCCTTATGGTCCCTGTAAGGATTTCATGAGGTCAAAGCCAAAGACCTAGCAAAGCTAGGCTCATGTACATGGCCCCATTCCCAAGTTTGTGCGAGGTATGATCTGAATCCAGTTCCCATGTTTGTGATGTCAGTGTATCTGTTTCCTCCCATGTGCTTACTCAGCTGGGGCTTGCTTACATCCAATCCACAGTCTTTCCAATGGTTTCCAAATGACTCCTTCCAGAAACACTGTGGAAGTCTATTCAGGCTTTCAGTCTCTGTGTCTTCTGCCACAACCCGCTAACATCCAGATTAAAGAAGTCTACCACTTTGAAAGACCTAAGTAAGTGGACCATGACCAGCTGAGTCATCCAGCTCCTGACATTGTTTTAAAGTCTGCAGCTTCCATTGTATCAGCAAGAACATAGAAGCTTTTTAATGTAACAGAGTCATAGATCCAGAGATAGAAACACAGAGGCCTCTGGGAAGTCATTCTGCTTACCACAGGAGCCATTGAATGTTTTAAAAGAGGCAAATCGCATTACATAAATCTCTTTAAATAACTATTTTCTTCTCTGTGGCTATCTTTTAGCAGTAGGCTTCTTTCTCCTCCAGGACCTATGGCAGTGATGCCTGCAGGGCCTCTGCTGGGAAAGCCATTAGAACCCAGCAGCTGTATGTCAATCCAACTGGTGTTGTGCTTCAGCTCCAAAGAGATAAAGCAGAGAGCAAAGGACTCTTCCTGTTTCCACAAATGGTGAGTCTCAGCTGTGTCCCCATTTCTGGGAGAATTTATGAGCAAAGCACGTGCCAGGGGCCATGGAGAGCTTTTCTCCCACAAGCAGATGCTGTGGATCAGCACACCAAGGCAAGCTCACTTTCCTGGACGCCCAGACCCTGCCTGCCAGATGGCCACAGCTGAATCCACAGAAGAATAGATATCTACTGTTGGCACCAAATACCCCTCAGGGGAACTGGTTAAACACCCAAGGTGGTATGGCAGGGTATCAAATACACATGAAAGTTAAAAACATTTAGCATTTATTAGGCACTGTGTTAAGCAGATTGCAGGCATTGCATGAACCCTTAGAACGTTTTCATGTTGATATCTGATTCTTATAATCATTTCATATAGAGAGATAGCCATGTGTAGAAAGGTCATGTAACTTACCAAAGGACATACGCCTGCAAACCAACTGAGATGACATTTGGGGAAGCTTTCTTCAGTCTAGGTAATTCTATATTGCACTTGTAAATGTGATGCCAAGGGCTTTTCAGTCTCTTTACACAGTTTTCATAGCATGCAATCTCACTATACACCAGTTCAGATACACCCAGACTCAAGTAGCTGTCATCTGATGAACCATACTCATTTGTAGGCCAGTGATCCAGAATATTTATCTCCTGTGGAATGTTGTACAGAGGTGGCAAGTGGAAAATTGAAGAATATAAATTGAAGAATATCTTCAGCCAGGAGGAGATTGTAGAATTGCAGGTCAGTGTAGAGATGGAGCCAGAAAAGAACAAAAAGGAAGGGAGAAAGAAGCATGTGATTGAAGAATGCAGAGTACCTGGCATGATGTTGAAAATGGGAGATATGTATGTTCATCCTAATCATGCATTGGGTATATAACATACACCAAAAGCAAAATTTTAACCACTATACAGATAATCTCACTTAGTTATTATAGCAATATTATGATAAAATCTTTATACCTGCTTTCTGTATTGACAGTATGATCCTCAATTAATTAAATAATATCATATGCTGAAGTTTAAACCTAGGCTGTCTGACTTGTTAGTTCCCTATTTTCTGTTGTAAAGTGTCACAGTACATGGAATAGGTAATTTCTTGTTTGGGTATCTGGTTGCAGTGAAGCAGTCCATACTGTCTTACAGTGAATCTGTCATGATCAAGTGACACTGGACAGTGCCTTTTATGACATGAGGCTCTAATGTCAGAGATAACACACATTCTATACCAATATATCTATAAATTTATCTTATAAATGATGGTTGAATGAATGATTGATTCAATTTTGAATAGGAAACCCAATGGAATGATAAAGTCTTATTTTAATTTTCTATATTACAAAGTGAGATTAATCATAAGAATATAAAGCACAGTACTGAGGTACCACTGTTAAGTCCAAGCTGCTTTTAGAAAGACTCATTCAGACAGGAAATGTGGGTATAACTTAGCAAATCTTCCTTTTCTATCAGGTGTATTCTGCAGAGAAATGGAACAGAGAAGCTTCCACGTTCCTGGTTTCTCTAGTTACAGGCTATAATTTGAGTCAGAAGCAACCACAGAAATATGAAAAGAATAGAATGCTGAGTTACCCTGTAAATCAAATGACCAACACTGTGCAATATAGGTGCCACCTGACTGTACTTACTGTGTACAGTGAGGACATGGTTATTCCAAAGTATGACTGAGGAGAAAATTTTTACTCTAGATATGAGGGAGAGTTCAGTCAGAGACATTTGGAAGAGTTCAGAGCAGGGAGAGAAAGCAGTACGTGGAACATGGAAAGCAGTACAAATTTGTCCATGAAAGGAGAGATGGGGTGAGCCAGAGAAGAAAATGTGTAAAAAAAAACAGGATATAAAGGCAATAGAGAGAGGGCCTCAAGGACCAAGATAATACATGTCTGATATGGCAGGGCTATATAGGAATGAGAAGCTGGAGGAAGGAAAACCCATGAGTTGGAGAAATTTAGGGTAAGGGGCAGGTGGAGAAGAGCCAGGAAGTTAACCTGGACTTTGTTTGTTTGTTTGTTTTGTTGTTGTTTTTCACTTCTTTTAATTTTTTAAAAATCTGTCTTTTTTTCATTTTATATACTAATCACAGTTCCCAATCCCTCTCCTCCTCCCATTCCCGACCCCTTATTTCCTACCCCATGACCCATCCACTCCTCAAAGAGGGTAAGGCATATTGCTCTGAGGAAGGACCAAGGCCCTCCCTACTATATCTAGGCTGAGCAAGGTATCTATCTAAAGAGGATGGGTTCCAAAAAGCCAGTACAAACAGTAGGGATTAATCATGGTACCATTGCCAATGGCCCCACATTCTGCAACAGCCATACAACTCTCACCCACATTTAGAGGGTCAAATTTGGTCAAATGCTAGTTCCTTCGCTGTCCAGCCCAAGTTGGCAAGCTCCCAGTCACTCAGATAAACTGTTTCAGTGGGTGTCCCCATTATGGTCTTGACTTTTTGCTCATATTCTTACTCTTCCCACCTTTCAACAAGACTATGGAAGCTTAGCCCAGGCTCCACTGCGGGGCTCTGCCTCTGTTTCAATCAGTTGCTGAATAAAGGTTCTATGGTGACATTTAAGATAGTCATCAATCTGACTACAGGGCAAGGCCAGTTCAGGCACTTGCTCCTCTATTGCTTAGAGTCTCAGTTGGGGTCATCTTTGTGGATTCTTGGGAATTTCTCCAGTGCCAGTTTTCTTGCTAGCCCCATAATGGCTCCCTCAATCAAAATATCTCTTTCCTTGCTC